>JAPMOB010233633.1:11632-40633 GCA_029875015.1 Lepomis gibbosus
ACCTGGCACTTGCAATTGTCCCTCCGCGGCCCCTGGTTACTCAGACTAATAAGACTGCCAGAACGTACCATAGGGGTGCGGTGTCGGACCTTGGTCTGGATCCAGCCGTCTTTCTCAAACTGGATCAGGTCGTTGAGCGGATCCCATGGCCTTGTGCTGGGGAGAGACAAAGAAACACATTCAAATGGAGTGTGTGGAAGGAGGGAAAGAGGAAAATGTGAAATAGAGGGGAAGATACAGAAAACAAAGAATAAAAGAGATGATGGAAGTCAGATAAATGAAAATAGTCCGCCACATAGAGGACTGTTCTGTCATAAAATATACTAAATCACTCCTGCTGTTACATGGAATCAGCACTAGATGGCGCCCGGTCCCATTGGACAATTCAATATGGAAGATGGGGTAGCAAATGAGGGATGTTCTAAACAAAAGTGCCTTATATTAGTAAGATGTGAATACAGTAGGAACCAGGGGAGACTGATGAGGTTTTAGGTCCTGCAGTGTAATTCTTCTTTAACACAACTGCATGCTTTACATGCTTTTTACCAGTATCATCTAACATTTAAGTTTTATTGTTTGTGTTTGTAAACAAGCAAATGTTTTCTTTAAAAACATCAACATGCATCAGTGTCTCTAAAAATGACAGAATGCAGGATTTTCATTATATGTTTGGTGATTTTAATATGAGCGTTTTCCATTTATTTATTTATTTACTTAATTATTATAAAAGAGCAGTAAATTATATTGAGATCCCCAGTGTCTGTACCTTTCAAGTTGATTTGTTTCCTACATGTGGGTGGAGCCCGACCAATGAACAGGAAGGCTGTTTTTACTGGCCATTATTGGCTTAACACACAAATTGCACTGTCCATTTATATATATTTAAATGCTCTGTTTTAATATTGTTATTATATCTTTAGTTTTTTTTATAGTTTTCTGTCATTGTATTTTATTTAGTTTCCTTTGGAAAGGCCGTTGTGCTCTATGCTTGGCAAGCAACATATTAATAAAATGTATAATCATTATTATTCATTTATAACCTGAATCAGAAATAGTAGCCTACAGTTTTGCCTACCGACAAATCTAGACTGAACTTTACATACTAGGACTATTAACTGCCACTGACTCTTAGCACTTTTTCACACCAACTTTAGCCCCTTCACAAGTAATCCTAAGTGTCTCAAAAATGATTACATTTTCTTTATTTACAGTGACACTCACAGGTGAAAGGTTTAACCACTGCTAAACCTGTTTGAGTTCAGTTTGTTTCGTTTCAGGCAGCAGACATGAGGCAGCCACCATCTATTTGTCAGTGTGCTCTAATCTGATTTTAAATCACATCGCTGACCGTAAAGGAGTCACTCACTCGGCATATCTGTAATGCCACTCTCCGGTGACGGGGTCCTGCTCGAACAGCGCGGGGATCCACTCCTCACATTTGGCTTTTCGTTCGCGCGCAGACTTCCTCTGAACTTCCTCCAGGATGAACTTCTCATTGGTGGCCTCCGTCTGGTCCTTGTTGTTGATGGCCCGTGTCACGTGCTGCCACAGTCTGATGGATTGAGAGGGAACAAACTCATGAAGTTTATCTGCACTCACAAGGAGGAAAGAAGAGAAAACACTGTATGGGAGTAATACGAACTGCAGGGAGAAAGGGGAAATATCTTGAGTCTGTTGTTATTATTCCAAACTTGTGTGAGAACATTTTCAGTGCTTTTTAGATACTCTGATAACATATAAAAATAAAGTCCACCTTTCTGATTCAAACTCTCCCTGCTCCTCTGGAGGGACGGTGCAGCGGGTCAGTCGACTCTGCCTCAGGTCTGGTGTCGGGTTCCAGAAAGTGTCCACCGTCCCCGTCTTCTTGTCGTTGATGAAGATCTCGCTGTCCTGTGAGGGGAAAGTCAAAAAGCTCTCCTTATCTACCTAAAGACAGCAAACCACACAACTGCAGCACAGTGAAGCAGGTATCTGCATTAAGCAGTTACTTTACAAATATCACAGCTTCTTTGAAACCTGTAAGAATCTGAACAGTATTAAATGTTTGACTATATTTAATTATTTGTTTAACTCTTGCACATTGTATGCACATCTTGGTTTATTATACAAAAAGCAGACATCAGAAGAATGTGTGAAGAACGTGTCTTACCCAGTGTCCTTCTAGCGTAGCTAACACCTCCTTTCCCAGCTTGATCTTTCCAGAGACCTGATTGACACTGTCACTGCTGCCCAGGAAAGGCTGGAGGAAAGAGTGGGAGAGAAAGGAGGAGGGAGAGGGAGGGGAGGAGAAAGGAGAGAAGGAAGAGGGTAGGAAAGAAAAGGAAAGAAATGGAAAGGGCCGGACAAAAGGACAGGCAAGAAACGTGCAGGAAAAGCGTATGGCAGCGAGAGAAGGCGAAGAAGTCGAGAGATGGAGAGAGGGGAGAGGTGGAGAGTTTGAAGAAGGTGGAAGGAAGGAGAGATACACGCATACATTGAGTTTACTTGCTGTAATTGCTGTGGGGGAAAAAGACTGGTTTATCATGTTTAAAGTAATTTAAAGCAGGATGGTTTGGTTTGCTCAGCACAAAAAAGCCATGAAACTGTAAAAAAAAACCATTTGAATGTTACATAACTTAATTTAAGACCAAAGGCAGCAACCACCATCAACTTCCAATTTCCAAACTTAGTTAATAGGTACTTAATGATTTAAATAGGTGCAGTGTAATCACAGGTACTCATTCACTCTACTAATCTAAGGGTGAAAATAAAAAGTCTAACAACAGGAGACGCCTATCACGATCTGTCTTTTAAATGGAAAATGAAGTGATTTCCCTGTTCCTGTTCCCTGACATATACCTGTTGCTAGTTCATGATAGGATGATGCAGTTGATGGTGTGAATCATGGTATAGAAGTTGGGATGTGTTTTCAGGGAAGGGGGGAGAGGAATGGTGGAGTTGGTGATGGCGTGGGTGGGGTGAGACATTCAGAAAAGTCACGTGAGAAACTGTTTTTGAAAGAAGAAGTAATGTATATATACATTTTTTGAGGAGTTCTCTCTAAAGACGTTTACAGCTCTAAAAGCTCCAACTCTGTCAACAACGGACTGAAATGATCTACAGCTCTGAAATGAGGACCTTTATTTTAAAGGAGAAAACACAGCCATACCTTCAGTTTGAACTCAAGCTGAGCGCTGTAGCCCGTTTTCTCACACGCAATGGTGATCTGACCACCCAGCTCCAGGGTCATGGTCCCATACAGGATGCCTACCAGATGAGAAAGCACCATTGCAAAATTCCAGTGTCATATACATAAAAGTACTACTGAAGTGAGATCACAGTGTGAGACAGAGCGGGTCGCACACTGACCTTTACAGTGAGCATAGGGCATGTTCATCACGTAGTCCTCTCCCCGGTTGAGAAAAGTGAGCCGAGCCTCCCCGTCCAATATGGCCGACAGGGAGTTTCCTAAAATGCAAACAGCAGTAGTCAGTGGATACAAAACATAGATAAACACACAGCTGAATAATTCAAGGTGCCTGTGTGTGACGTTAATTGGACTTTAGTCGCGTGTGTACCATAGAACTTGGACTTTGCGAGGATGCTGCCACTGAGGCAGAATCCGTCCTTCCTGTTGCTGACATAGAAGGCTGACACTGGAGGATGATGGGATACCTGAAGGAAAAAAAAACATGATATAGTCATGTAGGAGGAAATACAGGGAAACTTATTTTGGCCATAGACTTTTCATAGAAAGCCGAGCTCTTGACCAAGAGCTTGCTAGGAGTTAGTGCTCTTATTAGCAGCGCTGCTGTTACCTGTTCTGCGATGTAGAAGGTCTTGCTGTTGGTCTTCTGGTGGAGCCACATGCAGCGGTACGTCTCTCCAATAATGGGGTTATAAGGCTTCTTCAACCCCTGTGTATTACATACATAACATATGAAGTACTGTACGTACAGAAAGCCTGTATACTCTATGCAGCTCACAAACATGAAGTCAGTTGTACATGTTTATTCTGACCTTTGGCTTTTTGTAAAATCCAGAGATGTACCACTTCACCACCTTCTTCATTCGGTTGTAAGCGTTCTCTTCGATTGCAGCCCTGAGAATTAAACAAACAGTCCAAACTTAGACTGAATATGTTTTACTTTCACATTCGATGAAAGCGTTTATATATCACATTTTACAGAACAACCACTCACTGAACTTCAACTGTAAATGCGCGTATATAATCCGATTGTTGAACTTTGGACATAGCCAGGCCAGCTTTTCCCCATAGTTTCCAGTCTACATTAGACTAAGCCAACAGCCTGCTGGCTCCAGCTTCATATTCAGCACAAAGATATGAATGTATTGACCTTCTCATTTAACTATTCCTTTAAAAATGGAAAATGGGAAGGGCTTACTCCGACAGGAAGTCTGCATGGTAGTAGTAGTCAGACAGTTTGTCCAGAAAGGACCGTGGCTCCAGGATGAAGGTGGGCAGCACCACCTTGGACAAATCCATGCCAGGTCGCACCTGCTTCAGCAGAGTCCAGATCAGAGACTTGTTCTCCTCTGATACTGTCTCTGTCTGGGCAGCCTCGCCAGCCTTAATAAAAAGACACACACAAGGGTAGAAAAGTTATGTATGTTTTGTATCTGCATCAGTAATAATACTGCAGACATCCCAGAAAGCCCTCAAACATATGGAGACAGATTTACAGAGAACCTCTGAGACATTTGCATTCTTGCACGAGTTCCCACGTGCTTAAAAGTATTGAACTTTTAATTCAAGTTAAAGCTGAAAATGCTTGCAAACAGTGGACTCTTTGTCCCCTACCTCTCCAAGTTCCTCGTGGGACTGTTCCAGGTACGGGGTTTCCCGCAGATGTTCATTAGGGTCCAGGTCGATGTACGAGTCGTCTTGACGCTCTGACGTGTCGCTGTCGCTCTCCTCACTCTTCTCCAGGCCTTCTGGGTCTGACTCCTCGTGGTCCTGTTCACCCTCCCTGTCTGACTTGTCTGAGTACAGGTCTGGGTCTTTCAAGTGGTCACTGTCATTGAACCTGGAAGGAGGGCAGATTGGCACATAATGGCACATCTGAAAAGAACTTTAAGGGGGAATAATATAATTGTAGCTTGGGTTTGTTGCCACTCACTGGAAACCATGGATGTTATGGGCTCGGAGGAGGCTGTAGAAATTAATGGAGTGTTCTCCACCAGTGGCTACCGTGCTCATGTCCTCTTTCCCCTCGCGGATCATAGTCCTCTTCAGGAGGCTGGAGCACTTCAGGGCCAGCTCTAATGCGTCCATCCAGCATCGACCTGGGAAAATGTGTTGTAATTGCAATGGATACCAGAAAGGACTAAGTTGTTGAAGGCAAATGCTCAGGGATAAATACAGTGCATAAAACTTGGGGGAACGTAAATATTATACACCAGGGTAAAAAAAGTGATTTTGGACACTGTTTGAGGATTCCAAGCACCATGTAGAGGCAGTCGGACAGGGAGAGACTGGACTGGATGTTTCAGCACCACGGACAGAGACACAGAGCAAGCTGGGCTGTGGCTAAAACCGCTTACTAGTTCACTTTTCACTCACTTTGTAGAGAATTTTGTGTAATGGATTATACCAGTGGTTCTGAAATGTTTCTTTTGTGCCCCCTTTCAGAAGCCAAAAGAAGAAAAAAAAAAAAGCTATGTTGAATTTTACTGAAATTTTTTTTTTTTAAGATACAGGTTAGCTAAACAGCCACGCTAGCATCAGAGTGCTCTGTTAATTGTCTCCACATGAATCATTTATGTCATTTAGTGCCACTCCACATTCCCCCTCCCCCGGTCATCCATTTCCTGACAGCAGTGATACACTGTATTGACAGAGCAATGCAACTTATGCTGGTACAAACACACATTACTGTTTAAAGTAGTCAGTCGATGAAGACAAACAAGCAGGAGACAGGAGAGTCCAAAGGTTTCATACGGTCTGATATTTTCCAACCAATTAATGCGTATAAGAGCACAGGTGTAACATAGGCCTGATTGTTCAGACATGCCTTTATTAAGACAATGAATAGGTTTAAAATAACTAGGATTAGGTTTAGTGTCACTTCCACAAAGGGCCAAATAATGCAAATAAAAGTTGTTGAAGTTTTAAACCAATACTAATATTGCTTTATGAAGCTGAAGCCAATGTGTGTCACTCAACGTAAGCTGCTACTGACAAGCCTCAGAGAAACAGCTGCAGTGTGATTGACAGCCTGTCTCTTACCATCAGACTCAGAGGCAGCACGGAAGATGAGGTGGCTGCTGGGTAATGGCTGAGTGATGGAGCCAACTGCTTCTCCTTTAGGACCCTGATGGCAACAAGAAATAAAGGGAGGAAATAAGTGTTACACATCTAATGCATACTAATGGTTCAGGTAGGTTTCTTTTCCTTTTCAATTCTGTGGTTTTGCCATTTCAGCTACAGAGTTTGCATTTTTCTGTCCAGTTTTTAATAATTTATGTGTGCAAATCTAGTCTCCCCGAGTATGTCATTATGCAAATGAGCTGTGAGAGGGGACGGAAGCTGACTGAGTGAAGTGTTTATTTAAATAGTGAAGAGGACGATGTGGAGAGCCGGAACGCTGTAATCTAAAACACAGACCGTGTTTTTGTGATTCAAGCCTTCTCGTAGCGCAAACAAAAAGCAAAACACAAGCAATGCGAGGTCAGTGATGAATATAATCACAGCTGGAGTGGACGAATGAACAGAGCTGGAAAAACAGAAACAAAATGAAAATGCACGCTGTTAAATATAAAAATGGCCTAAATTAAACAAAGATGAGTTCTTAATTATACCGTTAACATCCACATCTGTTTAAGTATTTGTTTTAAAGGCCGGGGACAAAGGATTTTGTTTTTAATGGAAGATCCTTTGCCACTGTTTAGCCTGCTTGTGTTCATTTTGTTTTGTTTGGGAGCAAAAACAGGCTGCTTTCAAATTCATCCGTCTGCATAAGAAACCTTTGGCAATATTCTCCTTCTAAAACGGGTTATTTTACCAGTGCTAAGCTAAGCTAACCGGATGTTTCTGCTAGCTTTACATTTATCGTACAGATATGATAAGGGTTTCAAACTTCTCATCTAACTCTCAGTAAAAAAAAGAGTGTGTGTGTATTTTCAAAATGTTGTACTATTCCTTAAAAGGCCAACTTTGCAGATGTTAAGGAGTATGAATGACATTATAATTTCCCTCGGCACTCCATGTATTGAAATGTAATACATTTTGGAGACCTGGGTTTGATTCCCACTATGACACATCCACCAATGTGTCTCTGAGCAAGACACTTAAACCCTAGTTGCTCCAGAAGTGTGCGACCATAAATAGCAATTGTAAGCTAAATGACAAACTATTATTATATGCGTGTGTATGTTAGTGCATTTGCTGCATTTTAAGAAATTTTAAGACGGTGTCCTTTTTCCAGTGGTGAAAATGATCCTTAACTGTAGTATTAACACAGTAAAGTATTCTATATGTATCTTTCATTTATTCATGTTAACACCTTTTACTCTGACACTATTTTTTGCTCCCGTCACCAACTAGTAGTTTGAAGCTTATATGACTTCTGTTATAAGTCAGAGTCAGACTGCTTGCATCGCCTGTATATATTTGTGTCTTACTCATTTGTTAATGTTTTCTTAACAGGTATTCTCTATTATAGAAACTCACCAAAAGTCACCATCTAATTCAATAAATGCAAAAAAAAAATAAGAAGTGGAATATATTTTTGGATTTTATTCTTTGGCTTATAATATTTGTAAATTTCCCTGACATAGTCCACTTTACCCTGAGAATTTCTCCCCTCTCCCAATTTTCCCAGCCTGGAATGCACACCCTAAATGCTCCATAATAGAGTCACTGATGACAGCGAATCCTGTATCTTAAGTTTTGTTCCAACCTTGACGGCCCAGATAGACTGCTCCAGCGGGTGGAAGAGCTTGAAGCAGAAGCCGTCCTTCTTAGAGGGCCTCTCGATGAGCTCGCAGGCGTTGAGCAGCACCGTTCCCACCCATTGGCCGTTTTTGTGGGTTTTATAGATGAGAAGGACGCCTGGTTTCAACACACACCACAGCTTGGTCCAGCTCTTCAGAGTACCACGGATCTGGATCAAAGATGAATATCAGATAGTCTAAGGCTTTACCGAACAAGGTAGACACTATCCTTAAGGATGGTATACTTGTACAATCAGCAAATACACATAAGCAGAAGGAAATGTACCCACCTTTAGCCAGTCGGCCATAACAATGACAGAGGGATCAGTGATGGTGCTGAGCAGCTCCTTGGTTGCCCTCTTCTTTTCTTCCCTGTAGTTTTTCTTCTGCACCTGCAGGGAGCAGAAAGAGATGGATACCATGATCACCAATTTACACCGTGAATATTAAGTTTCCACACTTGCTTTCTCGCTGAATTACATTTGGCAGCACATGAGAGACTGGAATCACACTCCTCAGTGTTCCTGTTAACATAACGCCCGGTACCTTCTGACTGTAGAATGAGCTATCTGCTGCATTTTTATTTCCTCACTTTAAATGTAATGTATCCTGTGGTGACAATGGTGCACAGTTTGAAGCAATAAAATTCAACCTATTTAATGCTCAGTATTTCACAGATAATGACTCACAGTGTGAAACAACAGAGCGCGGCAAGCATCAGCAATTAGGCTATATGTAACCCTCCAGATAAGGGTATTTTTAAGATTCAGGCCTGTGAATTAGTGTCCGAAGACTTAAGTGGATTTAAACTCATTTACCTTGAGGGACTCCTTTTTGGTGAGCTTTCCTCCAGACGCTGACACATCCTTGTCTGAGCCATTGTACAGTTTTGTTTCAGACTGTGAACACACAGTGAGGGAAAAAACAACAAGCATTTAATAACAGAAAACTAACATCTCCATTACTTCTATATCTTCAAATAGATATCTATCTTTGGTTCACCTGTCATGTTGCTCTGAGAAAACACTACTCAAACCTGTCTGATGATTAGAACCAAAGCTTTCAGGAGAGGATTTGTGTTTTTAAAATGTGTGCGGTCTACTTAACAATCCCCAGCTTGTTTTAAAGCTGCACTCTGTGCGAGCTGCTCTGAATAAAGTCATCCCACTAAATGACTACACGCAATTGTGGCTGCAAAGCAGTTCCCTCTTAATGAGAAATCTATTACCACGAATGATACAATCAACAGAGTTCGCTGAAATGAGGACATCATCACATTAAACCTTTTCCACAACAACATTAGCAAAGAGTTGCAACACCAGAGGAGAAACACCTAGCACCCAGAAGTGAGTGTTTTCTTTTTCCTCTCAAGCTTGTCTGCTTCCCAGGTAGCCCAATCTTAGCTCAGTCAGCTGAATAAAGCCTATAAATGCCAGTGTGGTTCTGTCTCTGCCAGCTCCCTTCACAAGCCAATTGGAGTGATTTAAAGTGGAGAGACAGACGGGGATATACGGGGATCCTAATGCAGGGCTACTTAAGGCCTTAAACGCCCACAGGCAGGGTTGGATAAACATGGAAGGTACATGATAACACAGTCTTCTCTTTTAAATCCTTCTTCTATTCAGCAACCCACACAGGCTGAGATCGCTTCTACTCCTCTGAAGACTGATGGACACATGGCCAAGGCTTAATTCTACTTTTCCATAGCTTTTATAAGACGGTGGATGTTCTTGATGGCGAAATATAAACATTAAAAGACATCCACAGATAAGGATTCCTCCAGATCTCACCTCGGTTTCAGGGAGCCTTGCTGACAGAGAGCTGTAGAATCTCTGAAATGAATATCTTTTCACATATCCTCCTACTTCACAAAAACCATAAGAAAAATTCAAAAGGATTCCTGCCTGATGAAAGCATTTCTGCTGTGACTCAGAGGGAGACTCAGACACCCACGTTTGTACAGACAAACATATTTGATGTGGACCTCGACAGATAAACTAGACGGGCCTCCTCCACACTGAGCTCACTTGAAAGGACGGCTGAGTGTGAATTTTAGTTGATAAATGTCTGATGTGTACAGTGTGCTGTTTAAGATGGGTGAGTCATCTCAATGTAGGCTTTCTGACGCCTCAGGCGAGACTGGGAAAAGCAAAGAAGACGTGCAGTTATTCCCATATTCTCTTGTCTCATTACAACACGCACCAAAGCTCCCAACTGTCCCTACCCGCCCGTCATAGTATGTCATCTCAGTGGAGTGATTTTCCTTACCTTGCTCTTAGATATGGAATGTGAGTCCTCTTTCAAAGGCAGAGGCAAAAGGTCCTCCTTCCCTCTCTCGAAACCTGTAACAAAAATTACAACAGTATTAAGACATGTCCAGCCTCATTCACCGGGTACCCTAAAGTATTCCATTCCAGCAGACAACCTAATTGCACAACAGAAATTTTGTCAATGATAATCTATTAGCATTTATTTTTCTTGCATGTGTGTCACTTTATTGTTCCTGTTGATTTCTGTGTTTAGTGTGAGATACATCATCATTACTGTTTTCATTATTTATTCAATAATACTGCAACAATAATTTGTTGCAGTAACAGTTTGCTCTACACAACTTTATCCTGATTGTTTCCGGGTGTTGTCATGTCCGCTTTTTTGATTCCTGTAGCTGTCGTTGGTGAGATTAACAAGCCATTGCTTAAGTCCAAATGTCTGAGTAGATGATTGGAATCCCTTCACATTATGTCAGTCCTGGGAGCTGGCTGTTCTTCAAAGCATCTGGAAGCAAGCCACAGAATCTGGATGGCAAACAAGCTGACGCCCGCTGAACATCCCTAATCTGAACCGAACTCTGAAGTCAAATAAATTGGCTGGTGAAAGGAGGTTCCCTGTTTTAATCCAGTTTGGCTGGGACAATGTGTGTGTTGACGGGAAACTCAACGTGTTCACTCAGTTTCCAACGGCTCAAATGAAGATGCTGAAGGAAGTGTGTAAAATTCTCTGAAATGTCAAACTGGGCAACGAATATGTAGTTGAATATAGATTTAGTGGGTTGTGACAAACCTAAACAAATGTAAACTTGCTGTTCTTCATTTCAGCTCCACCTTGGTATTTCTAATCTTTATTAGTGTGCTTGTTTCTAACCAATTAGTCTAACCTCAGCAACGGATTCCCCACTGAGAACCCACAGTTGGTGACACTGGCAGTCTAAAGGTGACAGAAAGCCTGTAAATATTTTATAGTATCCATCTCCTAATCACGGGCCATCGGTATTCAGCCATGAGAATGAAGAAAGCACTGCTGAGTTCTGTTAGCAGGATCATATGGAAGAGTTTTATCTTATTTGACCAGCCATCTGCTTTAAAAAAAACACAGTGTCTGTAGCTGTGACAAAATAGGCATCCTTTTATATATTCCTACTTCATGCTCTAATTTTGTACTCCAGACATCCGGGATCTTGAATTTTTAAATTACTTGTTTCAGAGAAAACCCAAGTTTCAAACTCCACGCTTGGGTTCTTTTAAAAATAACAATGTGACGTTCAGTGCATTACTGTGCAGAAATGCTTTTGTCATATCCGCTTTTTATCCACCTGTCTTTTCAATAACCAGTAATGCCTTTTAACAACCTCCTGCATTACTAGCTTGCCTTCTGGCAGCGTATTACGCAGCCATAGATAAAACAAGGACTGTGATAGCAGACAAACTCCAAACCAAAATGCACTTAGAATTGAAAGGCACAATATTGCTTTAGTGTTCCATTGTAAACAAAATCTTCTGGTGGTTTGAAACACAACATACATACAATACAATCTAATTAGTTTTCCCCAAAGAAATACCTCTGCGATAGGTCAACAACCTTGATGTAAAAGTGATACTTGAGAGAGCATCAACTGTGTACCTGCAAGTCCTGTTCCCGACACTTCAGCGACATGAATGATTAATGAAAAAAATCATGAAAGCATGAATCATGAAAGCACTATACCTGAATGTTCCTTATTTTCTATGCCAACCTGCATTCATGAAATGAAAATTCAACTAGAAACAGGAGTGTATCCATTTAGCTGATTGCAACATCAGAGCTAGACAAATTAGCTAAAGCTCCAATTAAGCCACCACAGTGCCATACATCGAGACATGAGAGCATGCATTTGGCTTTTGTTTTATTGTGGAAGTAGTTTCCGTGGTACATTAGTTGTCCCACCAGACCATCTGTGCCCACTTGACAGGCCCATCTCCAGGCCAACATCAGCTGGAAAACAACTCGACGGCAATTCACCCGCTATAGCGAGCCACAAAAGGTTACATAACTCATTGTGGCTTCCCTTAATGTCAACATATAGGCAGGAAACTGGATGATCATAATAGAATAATAGAGTTAATTAAAATGTGACATTGTCTAAAAAAAACAACAACAAATTTTATGAATAAATGCATCTTCCTCTGCTCTGTTGTTGTTAAAGCAGAAGCCTTTAACTCCCATGTTCCCTTTTAATCTCAAGAGCAGTACTTAACACACTAACTGCAAACTAGTAGTACTACCAGACTCAACCGCCTTTGTCCAAAATGACGGTGTGTTGGGGAATTACATGCAAATATTTAGTCAACAGATAATCCAAGTGAGACAAAGAAACATCCCACCCGTAACAGATGAAATATTTTGAAATAAAAGAATGATAACTGAGGTAATTAAATCGCTCATTTGCATGCTTGTTAGCCCACCCTACTTGCAAATCAAGCAATCAAAATTAAAGTGGTCCACTGTGATGAAGTGTCCCATTTCAATGTGAGACACACAAGGAGCTGCTTTCTCCTCTCCATTAAAACTTGCGTCCAGAGACCCAAATAGGTTACCATGGCACAACGAATTCACACACACACAAAAACCTATTGTTTCAAGTTGAATTATTTTATTATAGTATTAGGAGCTAGGCACCGTAATGATAAATTAAAAACGAGGCTGAATATTCAGCTTCCAATGTGTACTCCATTTTGTGCAGAAAAACACAACTTAATATATCGGTATGTCTAAAATAAGGGCTGAAATTGTGTGTACCCACGTGGCCATTGCTAATCAAAGACATTTTAGGACTACAACCTGTTTAAATCATTTCAGGTGACACTTTGTGGATTCTGACAAAACCTTTCTTTAATAACCACAATACATTAGCTTCTAAAATAATCCACCTTGGGTATGAGATATATTTAACGTGTAATCTTAATCCCAAATAAACCCCTTTTTAGCAAATTTCTGGATTATGCAAAATATTACAGACAATGAATGGGCCTAAAAATGGGGTTTGTTCTGAGGGCTACAATAAATGTAATAAAGTGTTTCCTTTGCAAAGCACAACGCCACCGTAGGGAAAGAATGCTTGTGTGAAACCACCAGGAGATTTAAGATAAAGAGGGTTTTAGTGGTGTGAGTGTCACAAAGAAGTGCTATGATTTTAAGTAGGAATAATAATGAGACTTCTCGGATGCTGCTATCCCCATCTGTATTATTTTGTGGCCTGGAGGACATGAGGATTCTATCCTGTGTATTTTGTCCACACCTGCTAATGAATGCCAACTCCTTGTTTCGTTTAAGTAACCTAATAAGAATTGAATTATTCATGTAATGTTTTACATTTTTTTTGCATTGACCTGACACTCCTATCCACAATTACCCCTCAAAGTGAGGTACCCTGTGGTTGCTGATGAATAATAAAGCAACCCTTTTGATGTGAAACGATCTAAAATGTAGTCACAGCCGCACTGTAAAAATGCATGATTTTGATGTAACTGCACTTCTCTTTGCAGCCAAATTCACAACAGTGTGGCAGAAGAAAGCCCTAAAATGGAAACAAATATATGAAAAGTGAAAGATACCACATCATTTGCATAAAAAAAAGAGCAAAGGAATGTAGATCAATGAGAATTTCAAGATAAAACAAGTCTTTGCAAGCTTGCTCAGTGAACATCCTTTGGGAGATTTCACTGGATCAAAGCTAAATTAGTAATTTACAGCATGAGACTTTATAAGTAGAAATGTTTTCTGGCACAAATTTACAGTACATCTTTTCCTGACATTCAGCGTATAAAGCCTTGCGCTACGTGAATGAGTGTCAAGGCGGGAGTGAGTGTTTGTTTGTATAGCCGGAGTTTTAGAGGACTCACGACCCGCTGCAGACTCACAAAAACCTAGAGCTGCAGTGACCTCACTCTGCATCAGAGATCACAGACAGGAGAGAGAAAGAGAAACAGAGAGAGTAAAGAGACAGAGAGGAAGAGCTGTACGCTTCTACAGTGAATGTCTTTCCACATTAATGCTCCGCCTCACAAAATGAATACAGTCTAGATCACCCAAAGCACTACACCAAAATTACATTGCAGCATTACACTGATTTCCATTCAGTTTGACCTGAAAACATCACTTTAGAAGAATGATCTGCCGTCTGCGGCGGTTGTGGCGTTTTAGACATTCAGCACCTCGACCCTGAAATCACATCATCTTATCCCGATCATGACTAATGCAGCGCTGACGCTGCCCCTAACACTCCAAAACCAGTTCATTATCTTTTTCTGGACAGCTCCAAGGCAGTCCCTGTGGAGCTGGTATCTTAGATTCTTCCCGCACCAATTCAAGTTTATTTAAAAGGTCATTGATTAAAATAAATAAACCATGCAGCTATGCAGGACACTATGCTTATACGCTTCTTTAAAACATTATTCAAAAGCAACTATATTAACTCAATTTACGCTGCTTTATTTTGCAGGAAATGTGAAAGGCTACCATGGCAACAGGCGACTTGAGAACAACAAATGGAGGGAAAAGCTGTCAGCCCAGTTACTCTTCAAAATACATCAATTTTAGGGAGCAAATTGCCCGAGTGTTTGCTACTGTGGAAAACCTGCCATGGCAACAGTCTCTACTACTTTGGCTGAAAGGCAGCTGCTCGAAAGGCAAAACATTTCATTGATACTGATTATTCTTTTTAAGATGTCTATCCAATTAGTATCCTATGTCAAAATCTGCATACAAATCTGTCAAGTATAATCAATGTAGAGACATTTGTTTTGGGAACATCGGTATTGGAATTTATCTGTTTGCATGACTTTCACAGTTAAAAGCTGCTTTCATTCATTAGTGGAGGTTCTTGTGCTGAATGCCCTGCTTGGCTGACACAATCAGACTCTTTTACTCCTCAGACTGAATGTTGCACCAAAACAGCACGTTTAAAGCAATACGGTTTCCCCCAGTTTTGAATGGATGCAGGATGAAGGAAAGCAATCTGTTTAAAAAATGTAACCTTGGCAGGTCGGCACGGCATCAAGGTATCCCCTGAGACAAACAATATGAACACACAATACTGGTCAAAACATAAGTGTAAGACTGAAACAATTCCTCGAGTAACTCTTACTAAAAATGATCGATTCAAATTATTTACATCAAGGTTATTTTAATCCATATATCCGAGTCACTTCAGAGCGTCTTTTGTGTGATTTGACAACGTGGATTACAAAGAGGAGGAAGAGAGAGAAAATAGCGAGGGCCGCAGAGAAGAGACAGGCCAGAGAAAGCGACAGAAAACGCACCAGTAAACTGTGGCCACAGCTCCAAAAAAAACGCAAGCACATAGCCAGGTTTTTCCTGGAATAAATATCACTCAGTCTTTCAAGCACCTACCTAAAAGAAACATCTCACACTAGATTTACAAGTTGATTTTAAAGCTATATTTTATTCTACCTAATTTTGGTAGAATAAAATATATCACGTTTTTTTTTTTCAAGTGTAAAGGAAACGAGTATTCTAGCTTTAGAGTACCTTTAAGCATGGCACTGATAAATAATTGGGGGACTTGGTATGGTCAAAATCAAAGGAGAAGAGTTCCTAGATTGGGACAAGCTCCAAGAAAGCTGTATCCTACACCTCCCACAATGCAATGCCAGTGTGATCTTCCATTGACACTGTATATGCCTAAGAAACTAGTAATGCAGGCTTTCTGCTATAAATGTTTAGTCTCCAAACCAGGCTGACAATATGATGACACGATACAAGACACGATAGAAGTCACAGGTTGAACAGTAAATGAATCATCATGTGAAAAATTGGTGGAATTCAACTTCAGAAAGCTTTAACAATTTCAAAGAGGATACATTATTATTCAGATACTTTAATAACCCTTCAGGTCCTCCTTACCCAAACCATTACACACTTTGCTACTGTAGTGCAACACTTCCTCTGGGTAATCAAAAACCTATTTTATCTCACATTATCTTTATGGTCAGAGACTCTACTGAATGTTCCGCCATACAGCCTAGTCACGCTGACCTCAAGATGAGCCATTACGCCATCTAATTATCTAATTATCGACCACAAGAGTACCGCTTTTCCACTCTCTATGAGCTTTAGAAAGGTCCCATTTACAACCTGCAAATCAATCTCCCTCTTAGTGAGTCCCTGGCTACAGAGGAAACAACAGTAAACAGCACAACGTAAAGCCCCTTGTCTATATGAAAGGGTGCATTCACTCAATATCAGGCAGTAATTACACAAATTAACTGCAAAATGTTATTTGACTTTGGGATTCAGTGTACGTGTGGGTTATCACAGTAGTTTGCAGGGGTATGAAAAATTCTGAGTTTCAAAACAGCACAGCTGAGCCCAAGCCTGTTGAGCCAAGTCCTTGATCATTTTAATATCCAGGCCTCGTTCCTGGCCTTCAAACCTGTTTCTTATGCAGCCTGTCAGTGTACTGCACAAACAAACATAACGACTGAGATGAAGTAGCCCAATCCACATTTTTATTCTGTCTGCACACAGGCAGCTTGACGAGACAGAAGGACATTATGTCATGGAACGGGTGATATTTCAAACAGGATGTGTCTGGATGAGAGTGGGGGCATTAAGCAGGTTGTATTACCGCGGCTGCTGTTTTGTGTTGGTGCTCTATTTAAGGTCTACGCAAGGCTGTTCATTAGCCCTGGGAAAAGACTGCAGGCAACAACCAGGGGCCTCGTTTATAAAACTGCAGTGTTTCCCACATATAGACTTTACTTGGGTGGCCCGTCCAGGTATATTAATGGCTGCCGAGGTATATTTGGTGACCCGTTTTAGCGTTTTGTAGAGAAACAGGGTAATATGTTATCTGGTAAGCTATTACTACATTACAAGATATTTTACAAGCACAGACCAGGCAAAGATGTCAGATGTGATTCGGTATCACGGAGGTTCTACTACGTCATTACCAGGCCTCCTCCACATGTGGGGCACATGCTGCTGTTCAAATGAAATCGTGGGTGACAAAAGTCCAGAGTGGCAATATGTGCCAGACACAGTGAATGCTGCTGGCTCAACAGGTTGGAGCCTTTCCAAATTAAAAAATCAGTGGTCTGACAGAAGCCAAAGGCGCATCGTCTTACACAGAGTGAGGAAAGGGGAAACCAGAGCTCGACCCTCTTGCTGAGGGACTTGCAGGAATGAGAATCCCTCCTGAGTAGTGCCGCAGGAGTAGGGACACACACAACGGATGACCCAGGTACATAATTTAAAATCCTTTGTTTGAAAAGATGCGTTCAGTTGGTGTTGAAACATTTTTGGCACAATAAAATGAGACCTTTTCTATAGTTTTTAGTGGCTCCACACGCAAAGAGAATCTATCGACTCAATTAAAGAGGCTAACTAGGTTTCCCTAACTGTACTTAGAAAGTGGCGTACACCTTCTATGGTGCCTACGCAACGTTTAAAAATGAAGCCCCTTGGTGACCAATCCTTTGATATTTAGAAGACGGTTTAGAAGAGCCAAACTGCAAATGTGCTGCTAAGAAAATTATACTACATTTATGCCATATTTACTTTTGGTTATCAAAGTACTTCAAGTTAAATGTATTTTACACCCTGAAAGGGATGTGGGATTCATTTCTGGCACAATTAGTGACCTAGTTGTGAACCTTGATACTCTTTTGTACCAGCCAGAGTCGCACTGAGAAGAAAGGCAACTAATGATTAGTTCAATTACTGATAAGATAACCCAGAGTTTAGTGTGATGTCTTTAGATGTCTCATTTAACGGCTCTACCCGTCTTTGTGTCCTCTCTATAATCAATAACTCTTTCACAGTGGTCATGTCACAGCTGCTGTACAAACACTTCTCACAAAAAACTAATCTTGACCCTTCTTGGACCCAGAACTACAGGCCTATTTCTAAGATACCTTTTAAAGCTAAGGTGGTTGCTAAGCAGTTTACAGCTGCCTTACATGAGAACAATATTCTTGATAAGTTTCAGTCTGATTCCTGCAGTAACAAATATATGCCATGTTTGCTTGAAAAAAAATCATTGGAACAATTGATCTATTATCATAATAGTTACATATTTAATTTTAATTAAATCATTAGTTAATAAATAAATGAATCGATTATGATAATAGTTGCAGATTAATCTCCTGTTGACATAACAATAATTGTTTTACCTTGTTTATGTAATGTAAATGAAAAATGTTTGAATATTGATACAAAAACTCATTGTAGGCATTATATCTGCACTTGTAATGAAAATATACCAAGCCCCAGTCACAATAGGAAATTACATGACAAGAGATAATAAGTTGACATAACCACGAACCACATAGAGCTTTTGACACTACACATTTTGCCAGCCAACAAAGACTGAGTCATCAACAGTCCATACACGGCTGTTCTCACAGCCGCAATGAGTACAAATCCTGACGTTCCAGCTACGCAACAGTAGGCAGAATCACGTTGGCACACGGTCCTCCACTATGGAGCCGATTAAAAAAACAGGGAGAAAGACGAAAGAAGTAATAGAAGGATTAAAAAAACACAGTAAGAGCAACCCGTCTTGACCAGCTGTCTCCTGCGGTCTCTCTTAAATCTGGTGCCTGTTAGCAGATTGTCTAAAAGAAGGATGAATGGAGCGGAGCCTGAGAGCTGACTGTGAGGAAAAACACCATGACTCAGACAATGTCTTGCAGCTCGGGTTATTTGTATTGCTGGAGTAGATGCTTGTTTAGAAGGGAAAGACCTGGGCTTAAGGCCACCCGTCTGAATCCCCAAAACATGGAAAAGTCTGAGGAGAGAAAGACAATGGCGAACAATCTCTTCCCTCTACGACTGCAGTTAAGATGCCCTTGAGCAAAACACAACTGGCTGCACTGCACCGGCAAACAGCAGAGGACTGAGGTTGTGTTGGGTCACACATGTGTGAATTATTCCATTAAAGTGTGGCAGTGTTAGTGCACAGTCAGCCTTAGTCAGATGAATAAAGGTTAAAAACAGTCATCTGCGAAGGTGGAAAAGAGAACATCCACTCTCTTAAAGCTGCAGCGGCTGCCAGCTGTCTGCCTCCACCCCTGTGTCCTTTTCAGCAGAGCAAACATAGGAAAGGGATTTTATTTGTTTTTTTTCAAATGAACACTAAACTGATTTAATCCTAAATGTTCTGTGCGATTTGGTGTACTTCTGTAAACAAGAATTATCACTACACTTCCATAGAGTTATCACTGGGACTGAATATAAACAAACCGGCTGAGCTGAGCCTTCTGGATTCATTAGTGTGCACCTGCCTCTTTTAACTCCAACAGGTTTTTTGTTCTCAAGTTGATAGTGTTGTTAAATATCATGTTGCTTGAGATAATTTATATTGGTCTGGCATTTAACAAACTTACAGCTGAAATGAAAATCAATACATATACCCTCAATGTTTGCTTTACCTATTATAGCCAAAATTAAACAGCTGGGCTAACTAGCTACCGCTTTCAGTATGGAAGTTAACTAAGAGTACCCACATGTTGGATGTTGCAGTGATAAAGATGTTCTAAATGCCGGACGGATGATGGCAACACTATGTGATCTTGTGGGATGTCACTCAGCTGCCATGACAAACTCCCACCCAGACGCTGTTTCCACAAATATGTCCACAACCATTTTATCCTCTTTTGAAAAAAAAATGGAAAATTATACAGTAACAAAAAGTGAAGACGATTCAAGTTTAAGTTTGAATTATCAGTATTTGCGTCCATTTGTGTGTATCCTTAACAAAAGATTACATTCTATTTAAAAGTATAGAAAGAAGGTTGACCATTGACTGTGCTCATGTGTTGTTTAGGTTCCTTTCTCTCTGCGAACACACAATGGTGTCTTTTGTTGCCATGAAATATGTTAAGTCATACCAGCCAACCTTCACTAAAACCCAAGACACAGCAGACATGAATCAGTGATGCGTCCAAACAAGCTGACAGTGTACTGATCACAAGAACTCTGTTTATTTTCACTTTTTCTAATGCAACCTACTGACAGTCAATCTGTAACGGTCACTACAGTACAGAACTATTTGACACACCTCCTTCACAGATCATCGGTCCAAACACAAGTAACCAAGGTCTTCTCACTTTTTACATCCAACAGAGATACTAGTCAATCACAAGGTAATACTACGGGGTCTACTAACGGGCCAGCAACACTTCCCAGTGAGGAGGTCCACAAATACAGTCTCCACACCATCATACACCCACCTGGCAGCGAGATGGGTGACAGCTCGTTATAGCCCCCGAAAGAGGCATTACGGATGAGTTTGCGTCCGTCCGGGTGTGGAGGTCGAAGCGACGCTGTCCCGCCGCACGTGGAGAAACGGCGACGACTCAGCAGGCCCTCCTCCTTCATCATGGGGCCGGCGGGAGCTCCCTCGGTGTGGGAGGAAGGGAGGGAGGGGAGGGGGAGTAGTAAGGCAACTAAAGGGGTAGAAGGTCGAGAGGGGGGTCGGGAAACGGTCCGATCCGTCCCACGCAGCTACTGAGCCAACCAATGCACACACACAAACACACACACGCGCGCGCACACACACACACACACAGAGCAGCTCAGACAACAGGGATTGAAGCAGTGCAGTATGTTGCTTTCCTCTACGCTTCCTTCAGCAGACTGCTCCCTTCCTCCGTCACACACACTCTCGGTCTCTGCTCTGTGAGTGTGTATGTGAGCAGCAGCCTGTAAGTACTTAATAACGAATAAGCTGAGCCCCTCCTACTCCCTCTCTCCTCCGGATGGGTAGGAGAGCTGCATCTTAGCTTGAAAATAGCCCTCATGTTCTTCTCATCTTTTTCTTCTGCTCAATCATTTTTGAATTCATGATCTTAGATTCAAAGGGACACTTCACCGCTTTTCAACCATGTTTCAATGGATTAGTCATCGGGGTGGGATGAGGTCTGCGATACCTCTTCATCTTGTCTCAATATTGCTCCAGGCAATTTTAGTTTCACCGTTCAAGTCTTATGACATCAGTAGATGAGAGAAAATTAGATAAATGTATTTTTCTTCTCTCACATATAAAAAAAATTACTACACATAAACATTGTCTAAACAGATTTGTTTGAGCCACAGATCACAGATCAGTAGAGGCATAAGCTCAAGATGCTACTAACAATCCTGCCTTCTAGCTAGTGGATAACTAAGTAGCCGCTAGTGTGGCTGCCAAATAGACTGCCCAACTCGGGGTGGAAACAACAGTGCCACTTCTAAAAGCAGAGGTAGTAGTCACTGCTAAATAAGATTTTTATTCAGTTCCCCACCAAATCCAGTCACTACCCTAGAGTGTTTCACCATTGAGTGAGTGTTTTTGCCCAGTGCTGTCAGTTCCAAGGACGTGCTGATTTATGTGACAACTGCGGGCCACAGACTACTCTGCTTCTTGGAAGCTATTTTATTTAAAACTGAATCTCTACAGTAATATATATGTTTGATAAATCAGAATCCCTTATGAATTAATATTTAGCTTCCACCATCTTTAAGCCACAAAGTCATATGGTCTATACAGTCTAATACATACGTTGTACATTATATATTTGCTTTTTAGCTTAATGGAAAGTTGAGTCATTTTTGATCTCAGAAGCAGCCATTGAGAAATCAGACTCATCAAGGTCTATTTTGTAGCTCTTTTGGTCAGATCACATGGACTTCATCAGCAGATAGCGTTTGCCCTGTTGTCATGAATTAGTACATGTCCAAATCTTTTTGAGTTTCAAATTCATTCTTGACTTCAGTAACGGCAGCTGAGAAAAATGACAAACATTGCTTTGCCTAATATTTTGTGCTAAAAATGCAGCTGTTGTTTGTACCCGTACCAGAAAGGCGCCACGGCTTGCTCTTCGTGAATATCCACATTATTAGCCGTGAAATGTCCCTTTAAGACACTGTATGTACATGTTGTCCCTCTTTCTAATCACACTGTCTCTTGTCTTCATCACTCAGTTAACACAGCTGGTAAACTGTGACTGCTACGCATCTGACTGCACACACAGAAGCACACACAATTTCAAAACATAAGCTCTATTGAGGACAGAAGGAAGCACTGTATCACACCAGTGCTCAGTTGACCCTACTGTTTTCCCCAGACATGAACCAGGACAATCAATTACTTTCAAATACAGGTCAACAAACAACTACGGGAAGTGGATCAATCAAAACTGACATTTAACCCAAAATATACATCTATGTGTTCTTGTATTTACTATTTAATTATTCAGCTTTAACAGCTGGAGAATTCAGATTCACATGTAGTGTCAGATGACAAAAGACTCCTGTGTAGTGGTGGTGCACACTGACTGCAAACTGCTTTGTCGGCAGACATCAGTGACGCACTTAGGATACTAGTTTCCTAGAAATGTTATCACAGTGCATATCCAGCTGGATTTTCACAAATAAATGTGGCTTAGACCAGCGGGAAAGCTGGATCCTCATTAGACGTTTTTTGCATACCGTAGGTGGCCATGTTATGTTGTTTTGGATTAAAAAAACAGCAAACTTCTTTATTTGCTGTGCTAACGGCCGTGAAAGATAATCGAGGTCATCAGGGTGGTTCACGCCATGTGATAACAAAGTGTGGCTTTAAAAAGGTTTCTGCAAGGACACTAGTGGTTACTGTATATCTGCAGAAATGAACAGGCTTGGCATTGGGCCTTATCTTGGAAACCCAATCTGCGCGGCACATTGTCTGCCGTTGATCCTTCCACAGTGCACAGGCATGATACCAAAGCTTGCTACCAACTGTCCAGGGTGACATTTCATCCAAGATAGCCATGAATCTTAAAACACATAAATCTGCAGCGCTGCCTGCCTGACTCAAATGTGCTTTAATTAACACAGGTAATTAGGATGTTCTGGATGTATAATTCAGATTCCAGAACTAATTAACCTGCTTGCAGAGGAGAAGCCCATTTCTGCTGGTTTTCATTTGAGAGGCACTCAAGAAACATCTGGGTCATTTTTAAAGTTATCTCCAGTAAAGCAACGACTGTCTCTTGTTAATGAGTACTGATTCTGGCAAATCCTAACATCCCCACATTTACTGACTGCACAAATAGAGTTACAAGTGTCAAGCATGGCTTTAAGACACTGTAAACATTCAAACAGGCCAGTACAGGGTTGAGTGAGGAGCTACAGCTGCCCTATGGAGCAGTAACTGACATGTGAGCAGGTAGAGGCGCTGATTCTCACTGAAGCGGCCAAAGTTATTGCTAGATTGCCTGATCTCAAACACCCATTTTTATTAGCCATGCTAATGGCTCTAGAGATAGCTGTAGTAAGTCTGTCGGCCACCACTGAATCCCTGAATATATTCTAATTAACTATACAACTATTGAATGGATGAAAGAAGAAGAATCCTAATGACTTACTCACTTTTTCTCTTGCGTCACCATTTGTGTGACATCTGTGCTTTAAATACGTCATGGATTGCCACAAAATTTGGTACAGACCTTCATGTTCCCACCAAAATCTTAATTTATCCAATACTCTAATACTGACCAAATAGCATTCCAGTCAACCTCATCTGCATGTTTTGTTTGCTAATTAGCAATGTTTAGCATGCTGATGTTAGCATTTAGCTCAAAGCATCGCCGTGCCTAAGAGGAGCCGCTAGCAGGGCTTATTTATACAGGAAACTTGCTTTTTATCTAAATAATTTACAGCATGTTTACCCTGACAAAAAAGCTTTCTAAACTGATCATCTGTTTTGTAAAATGTATAGTGGATAAAATATTTGTAACACAAAGGTGTTGTTTTACAAAAGAAAGAACCTTAAAAGTCACTTCATGGAAGAAAAAAATTGGCAGCACTGCAGACAAACTATGACACAGTAACCCAAGATTGCACTACATCTGACACCACGCAGTGCAAGTGATACACTGCAGACAGCAGGTCACATGCAGCCAGACATATCTAGGCTTACATAAAGGCTACAAGGAGACCCTTTAAGCCTGGGATTAGCTTTGTGAGAGGCTTTTTGAACACTGGCCTATAGGCATCTTCTGCTGTACCCCTCTCCTCCTAGAGTCACTGCAGTCAGGTGCTTCGAAGAATAAAAGAATCATCAGTTGTGTTTCTGTCCACATGACAATTTGCAAAAGCCATCTAATGTTGGCGTGATCTTCATTCTATCCTCACGAGTGGCACAATGCGCACATACGAAAAGCACAATACATAAAGCCTTGGGACAGCACAGATCAGAAATCTGCACGGGTGTGTGTGTGTGTGAGGGGGTTCATGTGAGCAGGTAGAACTAGGACAACATAGACGTCAAGCTGCAACACTAACAAGCACTACATTGTCAAGTGGTGCTACTTCATACTGTACCTTGCTTTCCTTCAGGCTAAAAAAAGTATCCCAAGGTCAAGTGTTGACAGGACTCTAATCGCCCAAATCATGCTACAAACACCCCTGCTTTAGATCCAGGTTGTGTCAGTCCAGGCAAGCCTTTGGCCGTCCGAGCAGAGCTCAGGCCCCAAGGCCGAGATATTCTCCATCATCTTTGCCCAGTCCTCCTTTACTTCCAGGCTCTTTGCTATCTACAGTACATATCTCCGCTGTCAAGCCTTGTGCCTCTTAGCGCTCAGGCCTCCCGGGACTCATCCAGTCATTGGATGAGAGCGTGGGTGGAAGAAGGAACGCTGGATTGGCAGTGGCTGAGGGTTCAGCTAAGACCTGCCCCCCTCCATGTTGTTAACCCCGTCTGTCGGCGCATAATCCCTTCGGCTGAGCTTAAATCCATGCTGACCCCACCTGCTCTCTCCTGATCTCTCTCCTTCGTTCAATTCACCCTTCCCTTCAATCTACAGTACATATTCGTCATCTCTCCGTCTTGTCTTTGTTTCTTAGTTTAATCATTTTCTCAATTCTCTCACTACTTTCCCCTCTTCAGGACGTCATTCTCTCCACCTGCGTCATTCTCGTTCTCTGCCCCTCTCTCCCTCCCCAGTACACGCAGACTATCTGTTCACCTGGAAGGACGACAGCAAGCGGGTGAAAGGTAGTTAAAGTCAGAGTGGCGTCAAAGCTGATTGAAAAAGCCTTGCTCTCAGTGAGACATGAAGAAAACAAGGCAGGCAGACCCTGAACACCAGAGTTTGTCTGTGTGTATTTGATGATGCAACAAAGCAACAAACACTCCAGCTACATTATGAAAGGAGTTTTTTTTTAGAAACATAGAATACAAAACATTTTACTAAAAATAGGAGTTTTGGAGGATTTTCGAGGTCAAGATTGATATTTGAGAGTTTAAAAAAAGTACGATTCTGAGCCCTACAACTTGGTTATTAAATATTTCTTACAGTTGAATAAAAAATGTGTTATCTGCGTTAAGTTCACATTAGTAACATCTAATAATATCAGCTTACCCGATGTAGAAGTCAGGCTTGACTCTACATCACAGAATAGTAATTTAACCTCTACCTTGTTTATGTAAGCTTCCCAATAACGGGTGTTGGGTACAGTGTCCTGGTTTAAGGCACGGTGGTGCACTGGTTAGCCCTGTTACCTCACAACAAGTAGGTTCTGGGGTTCAATGTTCTCTTCGTACCTGCATGGATTTTCTCTGGTATCTGATTATTTCCAACCTTTGGTTAATGGTCTGTACTTGTATAGTGCTTTTCTAGTCTTCTGACCACTCAAAGCGCTTTTACACTACGTCACATTCACTCAATAACACTCATTCATACACTGAGCCGCGCAGAACAGAAACTACCATTCACACACATTCACACACCAGACTAGAGGGGAGAGACTGGAGGAGCCAGGGGATAGAACTGCCAATCTGTTGATTAATGGGCAACCCACTCTACCTCCTGAACCGCAACCGCCCTGCACTAACTTAATTTAAAAATGCCAGGAAATGCAAAACCAGGTTATCTTGGTTGGGAAACCCAAATATCACAACACAACACTTAGAAAATAATATGAAATTCCCGCTCAACACCCTATTTTTCTTTACATTTAAAAGCCAGATAATAACTAGAATGGATATTTACTTAACTAAATATGTGTGAGAGCTGTGAGCTGTTACCTGTGACTGCTACCGCTGCTGCTGCAAAGTACTGCTCCATCAACAATTTTTCAAATCCTAGAACCCTACTTACAGGTAAAAGAATCTCATGCCACAGACTACTTCAGTTAAAATATTAAAGCCGCAACAAGCATTGGACAGACTATCGCATGTGAAGCACATCAGACGGTGTTGCATCTGTGCTGCAGATGCCGCTGCTCTCCCGATGAATTGTCACACACTTTGGACGCTGCACAAAATAGAAGTCTCTTCCTGTGTCCCATATGTGGCGCAAAGTTGCACCCAGTTACGTTACTTATACGTTAATGACTATAACTGAATTGTGGCATGTGGATGTGTTGGGGACGACACCATTATCAATAACATAAAGTTTGGTACTGATTTGAGCATGCACAGCAAACAACTTCCTGTTTCGAGAGTTTTTTTTAGAAACATAGAATACAAAACATTTTACTAAAAATAGGAGTTTTGGAGGATTTTCGAGGTCAAGATTGATATTTGAGAGTTTAAAAAAAGTACGATTCTGAGCCCTACAACTTGGTTATTAAATACCATTATCAATAACATAAAGTTTGGTACTGATTTGAGCATGCACAGCAAACAACTTCCTGTTTCGAGGCAAATCACTGATATTCCATTCCACGCCACAGGCTGCCCCAGTGGACCAAAATAATTTGTACAACTTGTAAACATCGATGGAATAAGACTACATAGAAAAAAATTGAGGTTGCGAGGAGTTCATTAAACTGCAGAGAGTGTAAATTGACAGATATCAAAATGAAATCCAAAATAGCTGACTTCCTGTTGGTTGCTGACCTGCCTGGTGTGTGTTCAAAGTTTTGTAAGTTTTCAAGAACATTGAGGCCAACAAAAATTAGATGTCTTCAGGGAAATATTTCCTCAGATCTGCAGTCAACATGCCGTGACTTAAACACTGGCCTATTAATGTATAGTACTTAAGGTGTGTTGTTAAACTTTTCCTTTTATCATGTATGGTCACATAACATGTACTGCCCCCAAAGCACCAATAGAGGGCAATCTATGACCAAAAGTGCCTGCTACAGCACTGTGTTAGTTATCACAGTCCACTGTTGGGAAATAACATAAAGACACAGAAAACGACAAATCTCATGAAAAATTTATCCATGTAAAGAATGTTTTCATTTACAATTTACAAACATATACAAATTTAAAAAGAAGCACAGCAAGTTAGTGGGAATTAAACATTATGTTGACAGCAACAAGTTCAAACCCCATGCAGCTGTGATCATTTAACAGTGAGCTGAGGTGGGAATCAAACCTGGGTCTGCAAACACAACCACTGCTTTTAAGACCAACACAGTGTGAACTGAGCAATCACATTAGAGCTGTTATAAACCTCATAATTTCATGCTTTGGTGATAGGAATGTGCATTTGCTTATTTTAAAAAAAGCTTTTAAACGGTCATTTTGGTATTTTTAGTTTTATTCGTATCATTATGTTCAAACACCATACAGATGTTTAAAGTTAAAAGCAATTATCACTGCTTCCTGCGGGATTCGAACCCACAACTAGAACAAGAGGTGCTTCTCCAGCACTTGATACCTAACTAACTTAGTTAGTTAGGTATCAAGTCTCAGTCTGCAGTTAGAACAGGGAGTGAATGAGAACACAACTGTGACTTACCTATCCATTATGTTTCAGAGCTAAAACATTAAAACTTCACTGAGCAAGACTTTGTCATTTTTAGAGAGAAAAGGCATGAGGCTACATTTTGATGCCACAGCTCTCACACTAAGTATGTCAGGTCCTTCTTTGGAGGGAGAATTTGATTACAAGCCAAACCAGATGTAAATAAGGGCTTTAAAGAGTGATTACTTGTCTCTAAATATAGCAAACCGGTCAGTCAGACGTGAGGCTCTTCTCTCCAATCAAATGTAATTATAACAGAACTTATGAGAATTACCTTCTAGAAATCATGCTTGTTATTTACCGAGTAGCATTAATCTTTTCTAAAAAAGCTACGGAAAATAATATATCTTTATAATCGATCTTCTCACCTTAGCTGTGAAATTTCACACTCAAAAATAAATATGTCACTGCAACTATTTTCATATACAGCTGAACCGCACATTAAACATCTCAGCCTTCAAACTAAGAAAACAATTAGTGGATTTTCAGACACTGAAGAAAGAAGAAAAACACATCAAGTCATAGACTGTCATCACTTTGACACACAAGACCAAGGGCTAGTTCAAGCAAAATCAGTTGCCATGGATACCCATTTTGGGCTGCAGGGAGCTGAGGGTCAGAGGAAAGCTTTCATGCTTTCTTCCTGACTCCTGCTTCACAGATACACTTATGGTTAAGGAGGCGGCGTTGCTGGACAGACAATAGCCACGTGTGCTTGTAGGTTTGCTGCTTCTGTATCGTCCTTACAGTGCACGCGCGGATACTATTTGAAAATACTTTTTTTCCCCTTTCATTTCATTTTACTAATTTGATTCAACCTGACAAAACAGTGTTCAGGTCAGATGCAGGACAACGGCCCAAAGGAAATCGCAGTCATACCATGCATGACGACATGTCTTATTCTTGTTAAATATACAGAAACATAAGTAATTACACACACACACACACTGTGATGGTCTGACAAACAGAACAATGTGTGTTATATGTCCTGTGGAGGTCAAAAAAGAGGGATGTGAATTTATTTTCCAGGGTACGCTAGCTCCCTCTTCTGGTAGGAAGTAGACGT
>JAPMOB010233637.1:0-26628 GCA_029875015.1 Lepomis gibbosus
ACTAGTCCTTTTAAGCTAATTAGCAATTTTCTTTTGGATTTTAATGTGCAAATTAAATGCTTAGTAATTATCCAGAGATCCTGTATAGAAAAAATATGATGCATCAAGATGCATCGATAATCGTTTTATAATCGAATCGCAGCCCTCTGAATCGTAATCGAATCGTGAGGTGCCCAGAGATTCCCACCCCTAGTGGATGTGCTCCTGTTATTGGTGTATCACTCTTCTCATTCTTCTTCCAATCTTATGCCACTGTGCTGGAAAGGAGGCTCCTGTCGATGGTGGAACCTTATATTCAGACCTGGTAGACAGGGTTTCCTGGAGTGTTTTATCGTGAAAGTGTGCCACCTCGCCACCAGAGTGACTCTGCTCACATCAGAAGGAATTTTTACAATTTTATTGAATATAACACTAGGCTAATTGAGCTTCAGGGAAAATAAAAAGGTGGCACAACATCACACAGGAAAGACCATGTATTTAATGAATGAGCCTGCTATCTTTTAACTATATCTAGTAACTAAACTAGTGCAGTAACAACTACCCCGGCTCACCAATTCAGTGGAATAGTGAATAGTCACAAGAGTTTGAAGCTACATCTACACAACTACGTTTTTGGTTTAAAACAGTACTTTTGCTACATTTTCGCCTGTTGTCCAGACTAAAACGACAAATCCGAACACGCAAAACGCCTGAGTGCCCCATGGAGGTTAAGATTAGAGAAAGGATGGTTTGGTATCCTCAGGATGTGCTTTTTGCTGATGATGTAGTTTTCTTTGGTGTGAGTGGTGGGAATCAGAGTCCCCACCTCAAAATCTGTGGACTTCAGGTCAGGTTGGGGCTGAGTAATTGCCCCTAGTGAGTGATTTCAAAGATCTCAGTGTCTTGTTCATGAGTGAGATTAAGATGAGATGAGTGTAGTGCCTTCATGTTGTGCCAGACTTTTGAGGTAAAAATGGACCTGAGCCTGAAGTTGAAGTTCTCATTTTACCAGACCATACCATGTCCCAGCTGTCATGCGTGGCCACTGGCCATGAGCTCCGGAAAGTAAAATCATACTAGCTTAGATGATTCAGTATATCTGGTTTACACCACTAACCACAGATCATAAAATGGTAAGAACAGTGGTTTTATGCTGCCAGTATGCAGAAAAAGATTCAAATGCTAGTGTAATTGAGCTAACAAGTTACCTTTAAGAGTCTAATGGACTGACCATTGGCTGTAAAAAGCTGACTTGAACAAGATAGTATGATGGTGTTTTGAATATTAACAGAAGGAAAGAAGAGTTGACTTATCTTGTAAGTGAGGTGTTCACTTTTGGAGTGCTTTCAAGTGTTGGACATCAAACACACCTAAGAGTTTTTTCAAATGTATTCACTGTCAAGATATGTTTTTGCACGGCTCTGACAGAGAGGCTGCTTTATGACACTCTGAAGTACAGAGCAGAGAGCTTTTCTTCCAACCGACATGCCATGTTGTCAGTCAAAGTCTGAAAGTTTGCTGCAGAAAGATTTAGTCCTTAGTCATGGCTTAGTTACATGGTATAGAAAACAAGGTGAATTTGAGCAAGGAGATTCAAGGAAAGCTGGTATTTCAGGCACTGATGAAAGATAATTCAACAATATAAAATACATTTCTTATTGTGCTTGTGGCTTTGAAAGAAACTAATTCCCACACTGCAACAAGTTATTAGGTATTTTAGTGTAGTATTTAATTTTTTTAAAGTTATAAACTCTAGTTGATTTTGTGACTCCCATGGTTACAGTGGTAATAGCAAGTGTTCTTTCACACAAATACCCCAAAATATGTTCTCTTGTTTTGTAGACATTGCATTTCCGGTGACTACTTTACGATAAAAGCTGCCTGGTGTTTCAAATGTTTTTAATGTGAAGCAGCAGCAGCAGTAGGAAATGTTCAGTTTGCATTAATAATAGCTCAATATAGCGCACATAATGTCTCGGGAATCCCTTACGTATAGGTAGGCAATTTAAATCCAGAGTGGTACAGGCGGACCCCGCCACTAACATTGGAAACTACAGTATTGAGTGGTAATTACTGAACGCAAATGCATTGAGTGCCGTAAATTTTGGACCAGGAATACTTTCACAAAATAGGGTGTGGTGCGTAAAAATGTTTTTACAAAAAGGTTCAAAAATCTTCTTCAAGTGGGTTAAGATAATCCTGCTCACTTCACTTCTCCCTCCTTTACAGTGGAGGTAATGTTTCAATGACTAGAAACAAGGCAGAGTAAAATCCATTACTCCAGTATTATTAAGAGAAAGACTTGAAATGCAAGAACTATCCTAAGATGTTTTGTTTTTTGTCACAGTGCTGCATAGCATTGCCGAAAAGAGCACTGGGACATGACAGAGATTCTCTTAACACTGACAAACCCTGCCCCTTAATGTTTTGGCATTTGCCATCATAGATTATTTTTTAGTCCAGGATTAGGTTTAATCTCTCCCCAGGAAACAGGGACATCAAGATGACATTAAAGCGCAGTGTGTAAATATCAGACTTGGGTCGATGAAATCTAGATCCTGAATAGATTCAGGTAAACAGCACGCAGTCTCAAACAATACCTCCCAGCAGTTCCCATATCTGCCCCAAGTACAGTAGTCATGGACAGTGGAGCATGGCAAAGGTGCAGGTAAAACACATCATGCATTATTTAGGAGGCCTTTATAGTTTGCCTCGTCTGTCATGGATTTGTTTTGTTTGTATATACTGTATTTGTGTGTGTATACTGAGTGAGCGAGAGTGAGAAAGCGCTTTTGTTCTTTCTTCAGAGAGACAAGATTGTGTTTGCATTTGCTTTCACTCATGCTTTCAGTGTGTGCGCCTCGTGCTGGCTGAAGCTCTGTTTCTTCTCTTTGTATGTGCATTGTGCTAGCTCTGTACAGATTGTGCATGCCAAGCCGTCTGAGTGTGCTGCAATGATAATGGTCCAAGGTCAGGAGTGTCAGCAGCAGAGATGAGAATTGGTTATTTTTAAGAGCTCAGCACAGCTCCCCTGGCTGCTTTTAAATGTTAACACTACAGTGAAACATTGCAGTGAACCCTGCGCTCAACTGCACTCAGCGCCGTCCAAAACAAACAGGCTCTCCTTTTCACACAAAGCCTCCATATCCGCAAAGAGTATGGTGAAAACCTGCTGAGATTGTAGCAGATAAACAACAAAGTGCTTATTCCAACTCTTTGAATGCAATACTGGTCGGAAATAGAGAAATTTGTTTCAGCATTCTGCAAAAAAAGAAATCAATCTTTTTATCAGTTTTCTTTTTCAATGACAGTATGTAAAATACTGGACTTCAGTGTAATTTGGTCCTATTAGAGAACTGTGTATGGATGTGATAAATAACCTTGTTAATGATATGACCTTCCCCTTATGCAAAGCATTAGCATGCAAATTGAGTTCCATCAAATGATCCAAGTATACAGAGATTGAGAGACATGCTACTGTAATAAGCTCATGGCAAGATTTCCTCACATTCTGCAATCCTGAACACATAGCAACCCAACCTATTATGCAATAGTTTTTAGCCACGTCTCAGTTGTCTTGGGTCTTTAACTAGTCTGCTTTTCTTGATCTACATCTTTATGATTAGTCTGTATTTTATAAGGGTATTTATTAAGGGATCATTTCAGTTTCTGTTCACTGTTCTCTTAAAGGTGCCCTGTGGAGTTTTCGTGTAAACAAACAAACATTTTTACATTCAGTAAACATCTAAATACCAAAACGCATTTTGTGTCCTTGAGCCCTAACAAAACTGTCGAATGCATTTCCTTTCTCCTAACACATTTTCAAAGCTGATTTTCCTTAAAAGTTTGAAACCTGCATTATTTATATGCATATTTACTAGCTTGCAGTCTTCTTCTTCCCTGCCTTTGTTGGTGCAGTGCTACATTTCTTGCTGCACTGCACCTGTAGAGTAGTGAAACAGTGGAATAATGAGAAATGGTTGGCAAGAATGTGTGTCATGTCACATGCGTACATGTACACTCATCATTTTCAATCCCTCATTTTCAGCGGCAACTATTAGCGCAATCTTATACGATTGTGGAGATGTTTCTCTTGCCTGGCTGCTCCTTCGAGTGGATGAGTATAATTGATGGTACTTTTCTGGATGGTGACTCTTCAGGTGACAAACTGAGTTTGTGGTATTTCCCGGTCATTTGTGGGCAGAGATTTTTAGCTTAGTTAACTTTACAGCTATGTATTTTGTGTCAGAGTTTAAGTAACCTATTTCTATTTTGGATTATCTAATTCACTTCGTGGCCAAACAGGGCTTTAAGGAATGTGCTTTATAAAGCGGTTTGTCTGTTTGGGCTACTGTAGAAACATGCAACATGGCGACTTATCATGCAAGAGGACCCACAGACTATGTAGATAGAAATGGCTGATTCTAAGGTAAAAAAACATAATGGTACATTATGTAAGGTCTTTATACACAACTGAAAACATACTTATGTATTTCTATCAGTAGATCCTCTTAAATATTAGACACTGAACCTTTAAGTAACCACATTATGGGCACTCCACCAATGTCTTATTACCATTTTTATGTAGCTCTTTACATTTAAGGTAGATAAATCCAGTCTAACTATTTGACTTTCCACACCAAAACAATAGACTGTACATTTTGTGTGTCAAGCAATGTAACTCATGAACATTATATTAACATTCTTAGTCTTATTGTGAAAATTGCGCTTTGTATTTATTGTGTGCATAGTGCCCAACCCCACCCAGAGGCTGTGACTTGAAATTATGAGAAATACAGCCTTTCACTCTGGCTCTTGGATATCCAGTGTATGCTTCGTGTTTGCAGCATATTTAGCTGTGATTTTGCCCAGGCTGCCCAGCTGCACATTAAGGCGACAGTAAGGACAGCAAGCTTTGGGGAGTTAAAGCAGTTAGTCTGATCAGTAGAGTAGAGATGCAGCGGGACAGGGGAAGCAGATGTTTGTGGCCTGGCTACATCTGCTGCAGTCACTCCAGCCAGATTGGATAGTTCTGGATGAGAGAGGGAAGATTGGGAGGACAGTAAGGTAGCAGAAAGGTGGAAGAGTGAGAAAAATGGGAAGTGGAAAAGAGAGCTAAATGGCAGAGAGATGTTACTATGAACAGGTTGGTGGAGTAATAGAAAAAATTGCAATGGAGGGGTAAAAAAGAAAAGAAAGCTTCTGTTGAGTAAAAGGAAAAAGATAAATGGACTCTTTAGGTGGGAAAGATGTTTGAAGATGGATGGATGACCAGACAGATAGCTGTGTTGTCAGAGAGAGTAGATGTGTGAAGCTGAGGGTAACGGACGAAGGGAGACCGAGAGAAAAACAAACAGGGAGCAAAATGCAAGTAAAAGACATTCTTGTGGTGGTTTTGAAATGAATAAAACTGTGTGTAGCGGTAGCAGAGAGTCAGGGGCCTCTTGATGTACAGGTTAGAAGAGACAGAGAGATTGATGAAAGAATGTATTGATAGATGTGTAGACAGCTGTGGATTGTCAGTTAAGCCGTACCCATTGAGATAGGGTCTTCAAAAGGAACAACAGAAGACTGATGAAATTCAGCTGCAGCAGAGAAAATAGGATGCCCTCTGTAACGGGAAGCATAGAGAGAGAGAGAGCGAAGATTGATGCATAAGTGAAAAGATAAGTCCATGCATGCTTCAAACTCTCCAGCTGATATGTCACACTGGTTTAGGATTTCCAGCATCATATTTCCCCTTAGAAAAGCCGAAAGTAGATTTTTATTTTTTCTAAAAGATGGCTTCTATCAAAATTTTAATTCACTCACTGCGGTAAATAATGAATAGCGATGTAATGCATCTTCATGGGAAGGGGTGATAGACGGAGTGATAGGATGGCAGGGAAATGGGATTCTAAATCTGTGGATGGGGATCTTGGTACACTCTGTTCTGAGTGAAATAACCTTGGAACAGACACCGCCCTTGTTACCATTTGACAGAAGAGAGTGATCTTAAGAGAGCCATTGAAGTGTGTGCGTTCTGTGCTCTCAAGAGGGAATAATGTAGAAAATGTTGGCTCAGCCTTGAACGTACATGCTGTCCAAACCCTGCTTAATCCTTGTCTACAGCCCGGTCCCAAGCCCTGCTTCCCGCTATACACTGCAGAAAGGTATTGATGTAGAATCTGTGGTGTCACCGAGGGACATTTTGACGCCTAATGTTTGGTTTACTGCTTGTTGATATAAAATCAAAAATTCGGTGTGTATGAATGTAGCCTTGAGCCATTACGTTGAGATTTGTTGCAGTAAGTGGCAGCCACCACCACTGCTGTGTGTGATACCCCCGAGAGACATGTCAATTACAGCAAACCTGTTTGAACACATGCATCTCTTTAAGCATTTATATCCCCTTAATCAAACAACAATTTTTGAAAGTACCACTAAGACACTCATTAGAACTAGTGAAATTAGCTAGTGAGATGACTTATTGTGGAAACACATTATGGATGGATGGAGTGTAATTGGCATTAGGACTGCAACTGGAAATTACTCTCATTACAGATTAATCTGCTGATTATTTTCTCTGTTAATCTTTTGGTCAAAAAAATGTCAGAAAATAATGAAAAACTTAAATTTCCCAGCTGACTTTTTCCAGTAACTTGTTACTGGGGTGGTGATGGAGCAGTGGATAAGACACATGCCTTTGGTATAGGAGACCTGGATTTGATTCCAACTGCGACCCGAGCAAGACACTTAAGACCTCTAACATGTATAGTACTTGTAAGTCGCTTTGGATAAAAGTGTCAGCTAAATGGCAACTTCTTCCTCTTCTTCTTGAAAACAATGTTTGCTTAGAATGTTACCTGAGCTTATCAACATTGTTGCAGAGTAATTTTTGTTAGTTGACTAAATGATTAATCCGTTTATTATATTGGCTCTAATTAGCATATTTCAATCAAAATATACCACAAATCTTAAACACATTTCCAGAAAAACATCCCAAGAATACGTGGATGTTCCATCCACTACTTTTATGTGAATATCAGGAGTTGGGCACATTGAGATTAACAGCTGGTGGCGCTAATTCTCCAGTCAGGTGGCATGAAACTATTGCGGAAGAAGTAGCGTGTAACAAGATGACATGATTAAAAGAGCACCCTTTGAAATTTAAATAACCAGTGGTGGATGGAAACACAATGATTGACTTTCTATTCTAGACTTTTAGTTTACCCTGGCACACCATCGAGCTGCATTTTTAAAGGAACTGCATCTTATGCCATAGAAGAAATGACCCTGACACTTGTGGTAGCGGTCACATCAGTTTCATCCCTATCCCCATAACCCCAGACCCCATTTTGTACCTCTTGAAGCCTAAAGCCCACCCCCTAGCTGATGGCGTTGAACAGGTAGTAAAAGTAAAGATCAGAGTGGGGTAGAGTGGTGGTGGAAGGGGGATGGCTAGGGGAGAGACAGATAAATGACTCCTCCATGGTAATGTCTAGTTGCTTTATGGGGTGTCCCGGCTGTGAGTGATAGCCTTGCTCTCGTTATCTGTCGATTGGGGTAATTGCTGTTTGTCGGAGTCTGGCTGATGGATGGTGATGCTATCTGCCCAGCGTTAGAGGGGCAGGAGGGGGGGGCATCATTCTCATCACTCTTCACGAGTGTCTTTACTAGGAAGCATGCTGTGTGTGACAACATCTGTTTGAATTTAATGTGTATATTCCCCCAGTGTCCATGTGCCTGAATGTAAAGGTAACCCTGCTGGCTTTATGCTATACTCTTGTTCTGTATGTCCCACTGCTCATCCATGTAGTATGTTATGAGTTGCAGTTTATGCAAATGTGAGCGAATGAAGAAGTGAAGTGTGTGTAGAGTGTTTGCATAAATGTTTAAGATGCATTAGCCATAATTCATTGGTGCCTAATGGGTTGCGATTGCTCAATCTCTGTGCCGCAGACCTCTGGTGCCGTAGAATGTGATTGTGCATATCAATTCAGGGTCCCCAGTCATCCACACTGTTTCTGCTCTAATAAAACAGACCGAAGTCTGTGACGCCCAAGTGACCGCAAATTACAGCCCTAATGAATATCCTGCATTACTGGTCACATGCCAATTAATGAAGGAAAACAAAAAATATGACAAATAAATTCGATAGCAGAATTTTTCACAGAACGCTAATTTGGACAGAGCTTTGTGTTTTGAGCAGCTTCCATTTTCGCCAGCTGTCTGTAGCAAGTGCTGTCCAAGTCTGTTGGAATCAGCCTACTTTCTGCCTGCCTGCCTGACAGACTGACTGACTGATTGGCCATCTGATTGACTGTCTCGCTGTCTGGCTGAGTGACGGTGCATTTTGCAGAATGGAGGGAGGATGATTCATAGCGGCTCTCTGGACTACTTGATAATCATTCCATTTGGGGCGTGGGACAGGCTGTCTTGTCATTGGCACATCACTCATCGTTTGTTCTCTTCTTAGATCCCTTGCCCTGCTCCATCTCTCCATCTCTATCTTTCCCAAGGGCCATGGAGATGACCCTCCACCCTGGAGGGGGTGGTAACGCTAGACCTGTATGACATGGCAGACCCCCGCTGTTTTCTTTGCTACACCTGCCCCCCCGCCTCATCCCTCTGCTGCAGCCTGCCACTGCCACTCGCCTCGCGTTTGATTTAATACCAGCCTAAGTGTGAATAAATTCCTGTCACAGCCCATTAAGGAGGCCTTGGAGAGATCTGGCCTGTTATTAATTCTCCACAGCTCCTCTCTCTCTCTCTGTCCCCTCTTTTAGTTACTATCTCAGCCACTCGGCTGCTGCTTCCCTCTCCCATGCCCCCTCACCCTCCTCCTCCTCCTCCTCTCCCTCCCTCACTGCACACTCCCTTGCTTTTTTTAATACCCTGTTAATTACCGCGTCTGTCCTCTTTATTCAAATGAGAAAGGGAGAAATTAAAAGCAGGGGGATGTTTGTAATTTCAAATAGAAAAGCCATCCGCTGTCTGGCTTTGCTCTTCTCTCCTCTCCAGACCGGTACTAGCAAGCTGCCGACTCGTCGTGTATAATGAATTCCAGTGGCACTGGCGGTTAGTTTTATCTGAAGAGCAGGCGGGGAGTCTGCCGAGGCCTGATGATAAACAAACGCCACCTCCAAACTGTAATAAGACCGCGAGAGAGGGATGCAGCTTGGTTGGCAGATGCTCTCTCTCTTTCTTTCTACCTCTCACGATTTGCTCTCTGATTCTCCCTCCTTCTTTCTGTCTCTCTGTGTCTTTCTACTCCCACAGACGTTACCCCCCTGCTGTGCTCCACTCCCTCTCCCTTTCTGTCTCCATTCCTCCTTATACCTTTCTCCCTCCCTTCCATCCTTCTTTACCTCTATTGCTCCCTTCCTGTCCTCCCTCTATGTTCAGGATCCAGAATTAGTAGGCTGTGCACAGCAGGTGCCCATACCTCTGTCTTATTAGCAGCCTCATATGTGGCCCATTAGAGGCTCTCTGTATGCCAAGGGCTTTTTAATTGTTTTGCTGGGGTCAGAGGGGCAGTGTAGCTGCAAAGCTCTTGCGGAGGAGGAATCAGAGCTGTTTTTTGCCGAATACGTTTTTTTCCTGGTATTTTGTTGCATTTAGTGTCAAGTGCAACCCTAATTATTTCTGCTTTGTGTAACAGTGTTTAAGGGCTATGTAAGCAATTAGAGGTGCACAGTTTTTTTAAACTATTGTCTGACTGCTGCAGTGTTCAGGGCTATTGTTTACATGAAAGGAAGGCGTGATGTAAGTTGGATAGCCTTTTTTTTGCTGTAGGTAGTTACTTGTGAAGCATAACATAAGTAAAAGGCACATCAAGGCAAGGTTTATATTTTTCTGATGCTTTTGAGGCTGCTTCTAAAGAGGAAAAGAAATGTTAGATGAAGACTTATATGCACATCAAACAGACGTAAGTTCATGTAAAGACCTAAGGTTCCATTAAAGTGATAAAGGAGTTAAAAGGAGGAGATGCCTGGAGCACTCTCAGGTCATCAGGTATCTTATTCAATTTAATAGGCTTTATTGGCATGACATTTGCCATGTGTTGCCATATCACAATTGCAATGAAGAATCCACTGGGAGCATAAACACCAAGGCAGTTAAGCACAGGTTTAAGAAAATTTACATTGCTGTAGAATTTAATGTGCTGTTTGTCCTAATATTGTATATTCCTTGTAGGATTCAAGGCTTCAGAGGTTCATTTTTCAAATATACAAATAATATTTTTAGTGATATGTAGAGCTGCATTGACAGAAAAACTAATAGACAAATGTTTTGTTAATCATTTAAGTAATTTTTTTTGCAAAAATGTCCCAATCGATGAAAAATAATTTCAAAGAAAGTTATTTGCAGCCCCAGTGAAATGCAGTGTGGATTTGCTTAAGACAATGTGCAAGACAAGGACAAAGTTATACAGAGAATAGAGGACGGCGTTCAGCATTCTGAGGAAAGAAGCTTTGTCATGATGACATATACTAAACACTAAGACAGTGCAAAATTTTAAAATAGATTACCTCTAGGTCCTTAAACTGAGGAGCATAGAGACACTGCAGGCGGGGTGTGGATGTTTAGCAGTCCTAAAATTGGATGAATGTGGTTCATGTGGTGACATAAACAAACGAAAGTGCTCTGATGGTAAAAGGGCTATTTTGCTAACCTGAATATTTTGTTTATTTCAGTTGCCCAGTATCGTTAGTGATTGATAAAAATGAAATTAACTTTTTCTGAGGTGTGGGGGAAAGAACTTTATTCTGTTTTTTTTAGGGGGCATGACAGAAAAGGTTGAGAACCATTGCTCTGGCGTGATCCCTTGATGCTTTCAGTCAGTGTTGAAATACATGCAGGAAAGGATAAAGGTATAATATTTTTAGTTTATATGACTTGATATTTCTGTTATGTATCCTTTAGATGCTGCTTAGAAGATAATGGCTGAAACATAGGGATTTGTAATGAGGTGGCAGTAGATATGGTGCATTAGATGTAGAAGTAGTGGCTGAAACGTAACCTTTCTTTCTTCTCACTTCCAAGCGCAAATCTGGAGTCCAAGTCTCAGTGGAGAAGGTTGTGGTTTCTGGCTTCTCTCCAAGTCTCCAAGTCAGGCATGTACCACCTCCAGTGGTGCAGTTAGAGTTACATGCTCACCATCGTATGTATCTACAGCGTAAGTTTTCAATTAAATGTATTTTGTGGAGTTGTCAGTGGAAGCAAACACATGTTAAAATTAAATGATTCTCACCTAAACACATGGTATGTGTCCTTGAGTTGTAACAAGTATGTTGCAAAGACTTGTGGCAAATGGAAAAAAAACAAGCAAACCACGGGAAAGACATAATCATAAGGCCAAACCATCTGAGAAGTATTTGATGGGTTGTAGGCGGTAGTTTAGGTGCTCAGTTTAAACTCTTTATATGGCAGCTAATATCAGAACTATGAAAACATGGAGTAAAGAATAAACAAGCTTTCTGGTGTACTGTGAAAGGGGTGTGAATGGTCTGGTGAGGTGCATCTGTTTCCAGATTTAGCTTGGGTCAGAGTTTGTTGTCAAGAGCTGATTGAGGATCTGTACTTTTACTGCCAAAGGGTGCGTTACATCACCCGAAAGCCTGCTATGGTTTTGTTTTGCTTCAAACCCTGTCATCACTTTTCATTCTACTTTTTTTTTAGTAAAGGGAACCTGCTTGCTCAGGTGCTGGCAAACACTTACATTTGAACTTGAAAAGAAACTGCTTTGTGTGCTTTGTGAAGAGTCTATTCAAGTAACATGCTTGTTCTCTTTTCAACCTCAGCTCGGTAAACATCTCCTGCGAGTAGATTGGAAGCTTTAAATTGGAATTACCTCTCTTTTATCTTTCCAGAAATCTGCCTGCATGTCTCTCTTTCCTCTTTCCCCTACCACTGCCTTCACTCTTAAAGCGACAGAGGTAATTAGAACCAATACTACTTTGTTGGAGAGGTGCCATAGGGGAACTGATTTTAAGTGCGTATGAGATTTTTTACCAATTTAATACATCACTCATTGTCTCAAAGATGCTTTTGACGTCTGAAGAATTGTTGTTAACATCCAAAGAACATTTAAATCAAATGTTTTTTAAACCTCATAGGAACCCTCCACTGCCCATTAAAACCCTTGAAGTATCAGGTTTACTTTAGAGTGTGAGAGGAGGTGTTCGGCGTGGCCTCAGATGATTTAAGCTCCTGACAGACATCTGAGAGAGATGAAAGAAAGACGTCCTATCTGCTCTGAGATTGAGACGGCGGGGTGTCACTCCACAAATGCTGGCCTCAAGCTCTCAGCACTTGTGTGCACGCATGTACACACAAGCTCACAAGTGCACAGTACATGCACACAGTCATACCTACAATACACATAAACAAATACATGCCATCATCCGTCATCTGTTACAGGCTACAAATCAGCCCTTCAAGCCAACCTTCAAGCAGTAGCCACTCGCTGTATTTTCCTTGCCATAAGCTAGCTAGTTAGCAGCACTTTGTCAAAAAAGGAAAGACCTCTAATGAGTCTCATCAATATCTGTGTAGGCTGATATTATTGGGCAATATCAAAAGTTTAGACAGTTATATTGGTGTTATGTTGGGAATATGCAAATAGAAATTTTAGTATGGCTTCATTTTTATCCCTATTTTTCTCTTTTATTGATAAAAATTTTGAAGATATTTTACAATAGAAAAATCAACAAAACATGATGGTATATGGTAAAAGGAACAGTTGTCGTTTGCAGTGAAGATGACTGATTTCTCCCATTGTCCAAGACTCCCTTAGCCCTCTGGGTTAAAGTCAGTTTTGACTATTTCAGCTCTTCCAATACCATTATTTTTTCTTAATTCAAGTTTCAAATATATGTGTTGTATTGGATTTATACTAAATATTATTATTTTATTACTGGGAAAGTTTGGTGGTTTTACTGTCATCTTAATATTTTCTGTAATGTCATGTCTTTGATAGTAACGTTTGATTAAACTCTGTAATCAAATTTGCAAGGTAAGGGGTAAACGAACACCAAAGGATTATTTTTATCCATCCATCTTCATCCGCTTATCCGGCATCGGGTCGCGGAAGATGGCTTGGTGGTGCAGTGGTTAACACTGTCGCCTCACAGCAAGAAGGTTGTGGGTTCAAATCACGGCCTTTCTGTGTGGAGTTTGCATGTTCTCCCCGTGTCCACGTGGGTTCTCTCCTCCCAAAGACATTCAGGCTAGGTTAATTGGTGTTTCCTTAGATGTGTTCTTAGGCGTGAGTGTGAGTGGTTGTCTGTCTATCTGTGGCCCTGCGATGGACTGGCGACCTGTCCAGGGTGTACCCCGCCTTTCGCCCAATGTCAGCTCGGATAGGCTCCAGCCCCTCCGCAACCCTGTACCCAGGATAAGCTGTTGACGATGGATGGATGGATATAGGATTATTTTGTGTGTTGAAAAGCTCTATCATCATAAATTTCGTGACTCACATATTGAAATGGTTTTAGCCCAAAAAAATCACTATTTGTTGGACTCTACTTCTAACTGAGGGCTTGTCTGCAAACAAGTCTGCAAAGAAAGGTAATTACTGGATTGACTGCAGTAAAATAGATATTTTCTTAGTTTTTATGTCACTTACCCCGACCCAGTAAACATAGCTGTATTCCTTAGATTTTGCTCTGATGTGCAGTTTTCTTGATAGTTAAGTTGCTTGCATGGTTGATCATCATTGGTTTTAAAGCAACAGCACTCCAAACTTCATTTATTATCACTGGGAACCAAGTCACAAAGGAAAGCACAATCGATGAGGCTACCTGGCAGAGACTCAAGTGCTTAGAAGGGAGCATGGGGGCACCTAGCCTCAGATACCTCTAAAAGGCTAAATCGATTGCAACCGTTCTGCAACAGTCGGCTGACACTGCAAGCTTTCCAACTCAATGCTGAGGACGTATTGAAGGAACCCTGTTGGTAGGTGTATGCAAGGATGACAACATGGCTATTGTATTTCTGCCACCCCTGGAAGAGAAGGCTTTTATCTGCCTTCAAAATCCCTTTCCCCTGGGAAAGCCCTTGCCAAACACAAAACACACTGCCACTTAAACCTTCCCGCTGAGAAAAAGCCATAAAGTTTATAAAGTCAATTAAGGCATTTTTAACCGATGTCAGGCAAATTAAAGCTGCTTGGCCCAGCTCCCTGTGGGTATACTGTCAGATGGTAAACCAGGGCCCACTTAGCGTCACAGGGATCCCCAGGCAGGGCACAGAGGAGTAAGCAGCTTACTTACCCCCAACTCATTTTTGCTTTTTAGTGCCCTCTCTAAACTGCCCTCTCTAAGTTTCCTTAGAGAGGGCAATTTTTTATCCATCAAGTGACTATTCACATTGATGTTCAGTCCTACTCTGCTTAAAGTTCCAGGTGTATTTAGATATTTTAGGTCAAGCGCTTTCCTGCCCTGACATTTTGACAATAGGTAACATTAAATAAGCTAGCCCGTCTGTCTACGCAGAGAGCAGCTGTGCACACAACAAGCGCCAAAGTCTAATTCTTATAGTTTTACCAGTGTAAGCGGCATGGTACAAGACTCCTCTTACCTTTGAAACACTTGTTAAGTCCGAATGTGTCTGTTCCGTGATTATTAAATCCCTTTACTCTGTAAGGATCCACCGATCAAAAGAATCAAAACTTTTCATAAAAATTAGTGCTGGGTATGAGATGAGATGAAAACATCTAATCGCAATTAATCTCATGATGTTCTTGCGATTATTCGAACTGTTACATGCAAAAAAGTAGTGTATTGCACACTTTTAAATGTACTGCTATATACACAAAAGTACAATAATGAGGTTTACAAGCACTTTAAACAAATAAGGTGCTTTTACCAGCAGTATTCCACACAGTAGCAATACAATTTTTCTTGTAAATCTCAACTTAAACATGTAATCAAATGTAAATAAGGTGTAACAATCTAATGTAATCAAGTCAAATATGAAACCAAAGCTATTTGCCGCTGCCAGGGAATTACCTTTTATCTGGCTTGTTAAAACAGGTTACCATCAGAGTCCAGTTTTCTTGTTTTTTTTCTAAACAGGTAGCAGCAGAAACATTTTTCTTTGATCAGGCAGCAGCACAAACAGTCTATGTTCAGTATAAGTGTCCCTGTTAAAAGGAGGTAAAGTGGTAGCCTCATGCATGCACACCCCCGCTGCCGGAGTTGAATTGTCTGAACGCGCAGCACAAATCATTCGAAGAGAGACTGATCCTTGCAGTTTCTAGATAAAATATTGCTATATTGTTGTTTACTAAATAGGATATCAACAGGAGTGAAAGTGCATAGGCTACAGCTGTGTAGCGCACAGAAGCCGTTGCCATGGTTACTCTCCGTAGAGCACCTGCCGTTTACTCACGGAGCACTGTCTCCCTTTCTGTTCACTTGAGGATAGAGCAACTCCGTGGGGCCAAGCGACTATGTTGCGATTTAAGAACGTTCCTAAGACCAACATCTTCCCTGATACTAATCAGCATACAGTGTGTAGCTATCCACTTCGCTATGGCATTTGATCATTTGTCTTGCTTTTGTTTATCTACTTCTCCCACACGCTGCATCCAGCGTAATCTGCCAAAGCCTCCCTTCACTGCTGGTTTTGTTGGGTGATTTGCAGGCTGGTCAACATCCCACCCCTCCTGTGACCCATGGTTTAACTGTATGTGTGTTCAGAGCCAAGGAGCAGTGGACTTTCAAAATAATAATAAAAGCTGTGTTAACGTGATAATGTGTTGACCATATTATTTGACATATTTTATATTTTAGATATTATTTTATAATAAATAAAGTGTTTCATAGTAGCCTATTTCAGTTTTGTGCAAAAGGAATTAAAGGCCTGTCCCATATGGACGGCTGTCCCAAATATAGGCACGGTCAATACAGCGATTTAAGCAAATAAAAGCCTGGGGTATTCAAAGTTTTACAGAAACCAAAGTTTGAGGCTCGTGTAAGTTACAGGAGCTACCCGAGAGAAACATCAAAACAGAATGGCACTAGGAGATGGGCTCGGAATACGGGTGAAACATGGGTAAAAACTGAAGTGATAACAGGTGTGACTTCACCAACATGGCTTATAATTTCACTGTGATAAACTGTTTAATAAAGTTGTGATGGTGTACGGTCTGGGCTGGTTTCGTTGTTAGTCTCTGGATAGTAGGCCTAGGTTCAGATGCACAGTCCCTATGATATTATGCAGATATTCTGGCTGATATAAGTTATAAATAAGAAATGTAAAAGACGTTGCACTCTTGAATCCAGGCTCAAGAAGTAGGGTCGGGTGCGTGTAGCCGAGATCCACAATCCCGCTGTATAGAAAAAAAAGCCAGCACACTGAACTCTTCTATGTAGAAGAGCTTCTTCTGATGCAAAACGAATTTATAACAAGGTGACCAAATGGAACCTAAAAATATAATAAATTAGAACTAAAGGACTTCTTCTGGAAGCCACTTATGATTGTGGAGCTATTCTCCCAAACCTCAGTCATTGTGAATGTGATCCAAAATAAACAGCAGATTCCCATGGTATGTAAAATACTTTTAAAAAGTGAGTAATTTGATCATTTGATCCTCATGCAGACCAGTATGGGGCTTGTAGGATCAGGGATACAGTAGTTTCGGAGTGAGTATGGGTTCTCTTAGCTCTTACTGTAGACATGCTCATTACTAAAAATGTTCACCCCTGGAGTTTGGTTTGTCCTAATTCTTCTTCCTAATAGGGAGTTGCATCTCCTTTAGGACATATTTCATTTTTGCATAATTTAGGGGATCGCTGGTTTCTGGAAGAGCACCTTTCTGCATAGCTGAGGCTCTCTTCCAAGTTTTTGCCACACTTATTAAAAACCACAGAATTTTATTAAATTTGACTTGCATTGCTGCCAAGACACTCTATCTCACTCTGTCTGAGGACAGCAAGGGGCCTCTATAAACCATGCGAAAAGACAAAGACAGTTTTTTATGGTAATGTAAAGCATTTTAAAGTAGAGCAGAGGGTTCTGAGTGTGTGAATGGGGATAGATGATATAGGAGATGCAGGCACATGTCTTCCTCTCCTCTCATGCAGGGACAGCATGTTATCAAATCTGAATCTAGGTGCAGATCAGCTTTCAAAATCCCTTAGTCTTAAAATCTTTTTAAGTAGTTTGCTTACTGCAGATTACGGCATGTCACTGAATGACTCACGAGCAGTGATGTCTTGAAGTTGCAGAAATCTATTGACTTTTAATTGAAAGCAGTCTCCAATGAGCCCATGATGTAAATATATGAAATTAAGACATCTTAGTTTTTATTGCTTTCATCACATATTTTGTTACTGCTCTGAGACATTCATTAACAGGGCTGTGCACCAGCTGAAGGAGCCATGGCAGATAAAATAACAATGTGGATAACTAATTTATCATTCAGCAAATATCAACTTAATAAATCTGTGATTTTTCAGCTTGAGCGATGCAGTTAACATTACCTGAAGGCAAAAATCGTCATCACAGAATGCAGTGCAACACCGTTGGTAAGCTGAGGCAGTGCACTCATCCTTCTCACGATAGCAAAATAAAACATAATAAATATTTAGGCAAGCAACTTGTCCTTTCACCACAAGTAACCTCCCGCAATTATTGCATTTGACGGATGTTTCATTGACTTTGGTGAAATTTATCAACATTTAAAATGTTTAAGTTAAGGTGGTCTGCCATGTTCAGTCAGTCTAAAGTATGTCGCTGCGTATACTTCACCCAGAGATGCTCACAAGTCAAGTCTCAAGTCTTTGAGCTAGAGTCCAAGTCAAATCTCAAGTCTCTCGTGGTTATTACGAATATTGTATCACCTGCTATGTTCAATCCAGGTTGCGAATAAAACTGCATAGCTATAAGGAATACTGTAACTTTAACCTTTTACAGAGCACAACCATGTAATGTGCAATGCAATTATTGACGGCTTATTAAATACTGTAAGTCAAAACACTCCCCAGACTCTTAAACCCAGTGTAAAGTTAACTGAATGAAACTGTGACGTTGCTGAATAAACCTGTAACCTGTTTTTAACTTACAGAGCACAACCATGCAGCCTAATGTGTCTACAATTAATGACTTATTATAAGCTTATAAACTACTGTAATTCAACAAACCCTAGACTCTCAAACCAGTGTAAAGTTAACTAAATAAAACTGTAAAGTTACATGGTCAATAAATCTGTAACCTGTTTTTAACTTACAGAGCACAACCATGTAATGTGCAATGCACTCAATGACAGCTTAAACTACTGTAAGTCAACACATCCCCCACTCTCAAACCAGTGTCATCAGTGCGTGATGGCAGCCAGCGAGTGATTACATTAATCGACCACCACAAGTTTGGCAAGTAAACAAACACTCATTCAACTTTTCATAATGAACGACAGTTGGAATAAACCTCTGGTAGGTCATAGCTGAAGCAAGAAGCAAGCTAACGTTAGATGGCCAATGCTGAACTGGTGGTGTTTACTCACCACAGGTTACTAACCTATTTGCGTACAGCGCTTCTTTGTTTGGGTCTTGTTGTATGAAGTTTTAAAGCCAAAGTTCATGATGAATGGCTCAGCAACTGCCGATTTTGTCTCTCACGTGCGGCCGTGCGGAGCTGATAGTACGTGTTACGTAGGCAGGTTATAGGTAACGGAGGGAGGGAATAACGGCAAAGTCATCCGACGGTTCCTAAAAAATAAACATTGTTCACGAGTCCCGCACCTCGAGTCCAAGTCAAGTATGAAGTCTTTTAAGGACAAGTCTCAAGTCGAGTCTGAAGTCACTGTGCGTGAGACTTAAGTCGCACTCGAGTCCGAGTCTTTAACTCGAGTCCCCATCTCTGACTTCACCTTTTGTTTTTCACTTTGCAGATGCCTGTAGTGTCAGTAACATCTAAGAGAGATGATTGAACGATTCGATTAGGGATTAATTGGCTGTGAAGTTGAAAGAATCCAGCAATTTTACCAACTTGGAACCAGATCCAGAATGGACCTTGATATTGAAAACGGTCCATATTCTCTACTCCTCTTCGTATCCTTCATCTCCTCTTCCTCTCTACTCCTTTTCCTATCCTCCTCTTCCTCCTCTGTCTCTTTTCCTCTTCCTCTCCTCCCCTCTTCTCTCACTCTTCTTCCTCTCCTCTCTTTTGTCTTGTTTCCTCTCCTCTTCTTCCTATCGTCTGCTGTTCCTCCCCTCTTCATGTCCTCTTCCTCTTGTCTCTTCTCATCTCTCCTCTGTTTTGTTTCCTCTCCTCCGCCTCCATTTCCACCCTTCTTCCTCCTGCATCTCCTCTAGTCTACTCTTCGCCCTTCTCCTATACTTTGTCCTCCACTCTTACTCTCTCCTCGTCTCCTCCATCTCGTCCTCTTGTCTCCTCTGCCTCCTCTCCCTAATCCCTTCTCCTCACTCACAGACACTTACACTTGTAATTCCCAGCCAGATCCGTCGGAGTCAAAGCTGCGATTTGAGTCGCCAGCGACAGGGCGGATTAGCGGAGGAATCCTGAGTGAAGGCACGTTTTCGCTCCACTTGCTATATTCCTCCTCTCTCCTCCCGCTTGTGTGTGTGTGTGTATATTTTAATCTAAGTCGTTCCTTGCCATTATCTCAAAGCCCCTCATCAAAAAGCAACGCTAGGGTTGTTAATGTGCTCGGAGAGCGTGGTGGTCATGTTTCTAATTGTAGATGAAATGGGTTAAATGACTAAAAAGCAGATGAACACCTCTTCTTATTCACATAATAATATAATTACAAGATTAGCTTGATTTTTCCATAAAGTTTAATGGGTAAAAAAATACTCCCCAATCGGCTTTAATGTGGAGATAATGCAACAGAATTAATTAATAAAGAGATGCCAATTATCAAGCTTGATAAGCCTGGAGACGCCCTGTTGTTTGATGGCCTACATTTGAATAATCCATAGTGTGTTTGGATTACAATGTTGCGCTGAGTTCTGATGTGTCACTGAATGACTCGAGCAGTGATGTATTGAAGTTACAGAAATCCATTCACTTTTAATTGAAAACAATCTCCAATGGGCCTGTGAAGTTAATGTATGAATATATTTCGTGACTAATGGATTTCAGGTCAGGCAATGTCTTTTGGTGGCCTGAGCCGGGATCTGACTTGACATGACACACAGATATACTGTAGTTGGAGCTTCTCTCGTGGCAAAGTTTTCAGTGGAGCAGAATTTTAATGAAGCGATTTCGATGAAAAATTCAGCTTTTTTTTCAGTTCACGTCTGTCTTTCACCCCTCTACTGAGGACAGCTTCTTTGATCTGATTTGGACGAAAGGGAGAAAAGGGAGCGTGTTGAAGGGAATCTGAGAAAGTCAGAAAAGGGATGGAAGAGACGGAGTAACAGCCCATCATCCATGTCATTTTGATAAACTGTCATCTGTCCTGTTAGTCCTCTGTCCCCTTTTACCATTGTTCTGTTTTTAAAGACTTCAGCTAATGATGGGTCGGCTGTCCTTCACTTGTGCGTCTAATCATTTCTCAGATATGCACAACCCATCTCTGAATGTTTGGTTATGAGATCCAAAATGACTGGGTTGTTTTAAAATTTATGATGAAAAACGCATCAGATACTGTCAGGATAAAAGCACCAGATACTAATGAGTTAGACTTCCTAGTCTGTGGCTCAGCGGGCATGTGGGACTTTTTTCTTTAAGAGAAAGTGGAGGACACAGGAAGAAGTGAGACTTTTACGCGTATTGTAGCAATGCTGCTGCAGTGTTCCTCCAGCCCTGTTAAAATGACAGTTAACGTGAATTATAGATGCACCAAGCTAAGCAAGCTAGATAGTTCCACATACAGCTCCACTGTTTCGTCCAAATATGGTCATGTTCGGTACAACTGGCTACAAAAAGTCAACATGGCGACGCCCTATCATCCAAACTCAAGGCTTCAAAACAGAAGTCTCAAGCTGTCCACAAACCAACGGGTGATGTCGCAATGACTACATCCACTTCTTACATACAGTCTATTGTTCCTACAGGAAAACAAACTAGAAGATGGTCGTCCTACAATTTTATGAGCTATTAATAAACAGGACAAGTGAGATTTGAAATTTAGAAATGAACATGACGCGTATAAATCATGATGGGCTGACTTGATGTGAATTTGCACAATAATTTAAAAAGCATTTGAAACTGCTGTACTGTATTATCATTACTTTACATTCATAATAGATTGAAATGTGAATTAGATGGTATGTGATGAAGATACTTGAAGACATTCCACCGTTCATTCAAGAGGCTTCTTCAGTTCTGACTGACTGGTAGGGAATCCCAGCTATTTAAGCTCTGTGGGGTCATTGTCTAGATGATCGATAGCGCTTGGTTCGTTAGTGCTCCTGGCTGTTGTGACGACAGCAGTAATGGTCGCTGTAGACACCTGAGGCCAAGTCTGAACGTGCGTTTTTGTTTTCACACAAGAGGCTAAATGTGAGCTGACACTCACGACTGATGACGCCTCTTGGATGGGAGACAAAACGTTTTCAAGTATCTTCAACCCAGACCAGCTGCCCTTCATTTTAACCTTTCTTGGAAATAAGAGGATGATTATTATAACCAAATGTTTTTGTTTTTGTTTTTTTCTCATGCAGATTACCATCTATTTAACATTCAAGGTGTTGAATATGGCCACAACTAAAGATTCTTTTTTATTATTAATTAAGCTGCAGATTATTTCTTATAAAATGTCACCTTTTCCTGAAGCCAGTCACTTTTGGATTACTTTTTCTGTCTGACCATCAGTCTCTGGTATATTCAGTTTACTGTAATATAAGACAAAGAAAGAAATTTTAGCTTTATAAATTACTTGAATGATCTAATTATAATCAATAATCAGTATAAGTTTCTCTGCCATTTGGGTAGTTGATTAATTAACTAATTGTTTCAGCCCCACGTTTACATGAACTGGGAGTGATGACATCTGATTACCCACAGTATCACAAGCTTGGGAAATTAAAAACATTTAGGTCAAACCGCAGTGCCACTCTAGTTACAGTATGTTCATATGGAAAAAATTTGTTCTTGTTGGATAGGAATCAGACGTAAATTACAGCAAAGACAGCTCCTCTGACATATCCGTCAAACTTCGCTGAATTTACAGGAACTGGAATCGGATTTGGTGTTGAGACGCTCCCCACTGCCAAAATGTTTAATCTCTTGATATGACAGGTTGCCAAAACTCTGTCTGACTTTCGTTGATGTACCCAGTTTGCTTGCAACTAGACTGTGTTTGAAAAACAAATGTCACCCTGTCTTGTTTTCTGTACAGAAGTGTAGGTAAGTGCACTTTAGAGCTTCCTGCGGTTTGGACACTGTTCATTCACATGACCTTCTTATCCGGCTCTCCGATTGCGCGCGCACACACACACACACACACACACACACACAAAGACACACACACCTGCACACACATATTAGGTATGCACTCACATATTCATGCTGTTAAATACACAGACTATGAATGCACTGACTGAAATTTTCCTCCCCCGATACTGATTCAGATGCCCTAACTCTGAGCTTTGGCTGACACCAAGTACTGACCTGATACCATCTGTAAACCTCTCTGTGTGGGACTGATTAAGATAATTCTATGTGTAGGATAAAATGAGGTTGTAATGTCAACTACACAGTTTGTAGTTGTAATGTCCTATACTTTTTTAAGGCTTATGCAAATTTGAATCATATTTTATTGAAGGTTTGAATGCATTGACAGACACATCATCCCTTTCAGCAGGTCTAAAACATGTAACACACGTGGTTGTAAGATCTGAGGTTACTGTTTACAGATACAGAACTTCAGTTTTATAATGAAAACTACAAATAAAATTGTCATTTTTTTGCATAAACAATAAAATACCAGCCAATACCTTTTGAACATATGAAAACCATCTAAGTGCGCATTATCAAGATTTTATATTTTATGGGTAATGCAATGACCCCATGCACAATTACAGGAAAACAAGTAAGTCTTTAGAAGACAGTCATAGTAACTGCAATAAGTCCAACAACTGACAGTAGCGGTTCTCTAGTTCTGACACTTTTTTAACTGCTGGATTTAAAATGAACAAGATATGCTGGTTGGTTGACTAAACTGCGTAACATGTAATCGTGTGCATTGGACAAATCGAGTCTGCAGACACAGGACGCACACAACAGAACAACGTGTAGCATTTTTACAAGAGCAGCTAACACTTAGAGCTTCAGTTTACAAGCTGTCAGCAAGTCAGAGAGACAAACCAAAGCTAAAAGTTAACTCACCCTCCATTCACTATAAGATCATTTTCTTCAATCAACTTTCCCTCAGTGCTTTGATAAAAACTAAAATACGACCAGACTTCAGAGTGACCCAAACAAACCCACGTTGCATATTGCACATATTCCTCTGTTTTTGCCCGTCTCCACTTAAACGCTCTCTGGAGGTGTAAAACGAAAAACGGAGTCGGCCGTTTTTCAAACTTCTCCGTTTTAGGTCTTTGTTTTCGCCATTTTAGTATGGCCGCAAACATAGCAAAAAGTCTCAGTTTCAAAACGAAAACGCAGTAGTGTGGATGGGGTCTAAATCTAGTTTTTAAAAAACTATATGGAGTAAGACGTTGTAGCCTCCTTTACTTTAAAATGCATTTAATGTGAACCACATGCAAAAAGTGGCATAGCTTCAGCAGTAGGATGTAATTTATTAGCTGTTTGACAGACAAGTTATCAAGGAAAAATGCTACTCAGACACTGTTTCTTGTTCACATATTACTGTCCAATGAATACTTTTAGGTTTAGGCTGTTGGTCTGACAAAATAAGTTGCTTGAAGAGATTCATTTTGCGAAGTTGTTGTCCAATATTTTATAGACTTTCATAGAAATAATTGTCATTAGTTGCAGCTCTTATTAGCAGTAACATTGAAAATGAACCGAAAACTCTGGATTGGTCTCTTGGCCAATAGCTGTTCAGCTTAATAAGGTCAGTTTCTGGCCAGACACACATCAATGGATTGAATCGTATCCGTTACGAACTGACGTTTTCATGTCCAGCCACACCCTCAAACTTGCATTTTTACGCTCACACATACACACAAGCCCATCAGACCATAAACACTGGCACAGCTGTGCATCCTCAGACACACATGCGTATACGCATCTCAGCTCACCGCATCTCACTGCACCTCCTCTGTGCGCGCCAATCTCCATTTCCACTCCATTTCGGGTCACTGTACTTTTCCCACTCTCTCCTCCGCCAACGTCTGCCAGCATTTCCAGGTTACATGAAGCAGGTAGGCAGCCTGCCAGTCTGCAGGAGGCCTTCGGAGACAGGAGCTCAGGCAGCGCTTCCTTGTTTACTTTCATGAGTTGTTGACTGGCCACCCTGCCGCGGCTGATGCAGTGTCAGAGCGTGTCAGAAGAGGCCTACTGTGGATTGAAAAGGAATCAAAACATTATTGTGGGGCCCGGCCGTTGAGTGGCAGGCCAAGAAATGAGACAGTGCATCCGCTGGATTCCTGTAGAGCTGTTTGTGCTGTTGTGAGTGTGTGTTGCACTTCAGACAAAAAAGGAGATGGTTCAGAGCTCCTTTTCTCAGCTTGTTCTCTGTAGTATACCCTTTATCCAAACATCGTATTATAGGTGTGAAGGATTAGAGTTGTGCTAATTATGAGGTTATGAATGGAATTATGTCTCCCTGAGGTTGCAGAATCATTTCTGTGATAATAGCAGTCTTATTATTCATATATCAAGATATGCCAACGAGCCTTTTAAAATGAAGGCGCCGTGAAGGCTTTGCTGCCTCCGTATACTTATTTCCACTGTGAAAAATGTGGAATTTCATGTCTGGTTTCAAAGAAAGCAGAGAGTAGATTTTCGTGGAAGAATCTTTATTCAAAAGCAGCAAATTTAGTCTTTGACGCCAAATCTGCCCGTTTCTGCTTGAAAACTGATGAACTGATGAAAAATATATCTGTGATTGCAGCTGTGTAAAAAAAAACATAAATAAAAAGCTTATTGTATAGTTTGGCTGTTAAAAAAGCACCAGTGCTGTATTCTTTGTTTTAAAAGTGTTTAACTGAAATTACAAACGTTCCTGATATCATCTCATTAATACAGTGGAGATGACCGAGTTATTTCAAAACTTGCTCGTCAGAGTAATGAGGCATATCCCCTGTAATACACACACACACACACACACACACACACACACTCTCTCTCACACAGAATCGAAGTGAGAGATAGAAAGGGGCAGAAAGAGAAAAGAGTGAGAGAGCTTGAGAAGCGGTGAGAGCCCCCTAAAGAGAGAGAGAGAGAGACACTGGACGGCTTCCAAGTGTTCCACTCTGAAATATCTTCAAGGACAATCAGCTAAACAGTTGATATTAAGAGAGCTGTGTGAAATCGATTGCCCAAGGTGTTATCTGCACGGCAAAAATGGCTGGTAATTAGTCATGGCTAAAGGAGTGTTACCAAGAGAGTGAGATGGATTTAATCTTAATAGATTTCACTGCACTGCAGATACAGTAGCTCCTGAGTGAAGGAGCGCACCCCTCTCTCTCCCTCTCTGGCTATCTGTCAGATGAAAAGCAGCTGAGCAAGTAGCTGTGATGTAGTGCTGTAGCTAAATTTGCCCGAAAAGTAGATGTTTTGCCTGAGTTACTTGTTCAAAGGCAGCACACGTTTGGCAGCCGTACCTGTTTTCAGCTGCAGCAGCCATTATTTGTTTATGTACAAAGCTTGTGCAATGAGATACTTCGGTCCACAGCAGCTGTTGACTTAGAGATCTTGGTGGCGCATTCAGAGGCAATCAGCGGACACAGCCCTCAGTGACTGATGGGGAGATTGGGTTGTTTGCTCCTCTGTGATGTACCTGTACACCCTCGAAGTAGGGCAGACGTGTTAGTTTAACGATTAGCAGAAGATAGGATTGATCAAGTCAAAGTACTACAAAGTATTTGGGGAGTGTGTTCAGTGGGCAGGTGGGAAAAGTCTATTGTATGTTGGAGGAAGAAACGGACATTAAATGTGGCTTTCAAACTTTTATTAATCCTTGTTCCATACAAACTCTGAACATACTGTTAAAGGATAGGGCATGTGTCATTTTATTTTTTCTTACTGTCCTTACAAATTACATGAAAAAAACAAAACCAACAATATATTAGTCTGTCTCTCTTATTTGACTTGCCCGGTCAATGTCACTCAACCCTAGGCCCATTCATTCCTACTGAAGAGAAAAAGGTCTGTCACGGCTGGCTCAACACCGCGACAAAAAGATCAGTAACAAAACACAAACTGCAATAACGGTACCATTAATTTATTATTTACTCAACCCAAAAACCAAATTAATATTCAAAAAAACATATGAAGTGTGATAATCAGTAGATCAGTCATGTCAGCAGGTGTGCATGCGTGAGGAAATTGTGCGTTGAGTGTTGTGTGGTAAAAAGAACAAAAATAACGTGGAGCATGGGGAACCGGGAATCCCTCCTCTCTAGCCCCCAGTTGCAGACAAAAAGATGTGCTCTTATAGCGGAGAACACCGGGCCCAGGTGGCTCCAACAACTGATTGTAACGTAGACTCACTGTATTTCGGACATCACGGTATTCCGGACACCGTGTTTCTCGGCAGGTTTTTCAGAATTCCTCCCA
>JAPMOB010233640.1:0-10692 GCA_029875015.1 Lepomis gibbosus
GTTGATGAAGTAAATTAGGGATGCAAACTAGTCCTTTTAAGCTAATTAGGAGATGTTTCTTTTGGATTTTAATGGGCAAATGCTTAGTAATTATCCAGGGATCCTGTATAGAAAAAATATGATGCATCAAGATGCATCGATAATCGTTTTATAATGGAATGGCAGCCCTCTGAATCGTAATCGAATCTTGAGGTGCCCAGACATTCCCACCCCTAATTTCACCAGCAAAAATTTGCGCAGCCTCCATTGAACTGATTGTTAAACTGAAAATTGTTCAATCATAGAACCAGTCCGTAACGACTAGAGGATTACACGGATGTGATGGTTGAGAAAAAATGTTACTTGTGAATCCTAACAGTATTATGTCTCTCTCTCGAACTGATCCCTGAATAGATAGTGTCATAATGAGGTGTGTGGGAGGGGAGGGGGTGGTAGATTTTATTTGTTAAAGTGCCTCAGTGTTATTCTAAATATTGCCATGTTTTACTTTTATGATAAACCCAAAAGCCATATTATAATGTGCAGTATCAGCATTTCTGCACACACAAGGACAAAGTGTGGGTGTTGCATTACTGTTGGTAATCATGTTACACTGTAGGTCATATTTCTCTGTCTTTGTCGTAACGGGATGTTATATTGTTTATGTTAGCCCTTTTCTGTAAGTGGCTTTTTTGTTGTTTTTCTTCCACAAGAGTATGCCAAAGATTTCATTAATGAAAAAATAAAAACACATTACATAAATAATAAAAACCTAACTGTAGAAATGTACAAAAGTACAGCTGTAAACAGTTTGTGTGCTTTGTCTCCTCTTCTTCCCTACAGGAGACAAGTCTCTTCCTCCTAAACTGGAGCTTTCAGACTCCATCCCTCCCCTCATCCACTCAGACGCAGACCCCGGACCCCCCACCCTCAAACCAATCGACGACGCCCCGGACTGCCAAGACAAGGCTCACAGCAAGCGTGTCAAATTTGACGGGGAAATACCAGACCTGCTGTCCTCTACGCCGCACCTCAACGGCTACTCCCACGACAGCCTCCAGAGCTCTCTGTTGGACGGAGATGTGAGCGTGGTGGCCACGTCGACTCTCGCCGAGCCCACTGGCACGGTGAACCGCCGGACTGCTGTGCTCTTCCGCAAATCGAAGACAGCCAGTTCCTTCAAGCCTCCGAAGGTCGGGGACCAAGGGGCTGACGAAGTTAAAGAGGGTGAGGGGGAGGAGGAGGAGGGGGAGGATGAAGACGGCGCGCAGCTGGGCTCCAAATCCTTCCTGTCAGTGGTCATACCCAGGCTGGAGACGCTACTTCACAGCAAGAAGAGGAAGCACAGCGGCAGCAGAGACAGCGAGGAGGAGGGAGGAGAGGGAGAACCTGAAGAGGAGGGAGAGGCCCCTGTGAAACGACTTGACACTGGTAAGAAGTGCACAGAGAAAAAAAAATGACGTTCAATGCCATCAATATTTTCAGGCGTACAGTAACCTTTTTTTGCAAGTATTTTCACATTTTTCTGCATGGCTGAACATTTCTCCGAGTTACCATATGTTAGAATATGATTGACAGTTCCTCAAGGCCCTGATTAAATTAGCACAGCAGTATGTAGCTCTGCTGCCAACCCCCGAAACTGGCAGAGCAAACATTGCAGTGAGCTGTTACACTGCCTACAAGTCAATTTCCAAACAGCACAGCAGTAAGTAACAACAGACACTTGTTTACTCCTTTGCATCATTTTACTGAAATTAGACCAGAGCTTGATTAAACAGCATGTAGCAAATGCAGAGGCATTAACATTTGACAGGAGTGTCCTGGGTTCAGATTCTGTATTTGTAAAATATATATTTTGTACAACTAGCGTGTTGTGTCTCCCCTCAGGCATGTCGAGAGGTTTTCTGGAGGTGGAAGAGGAGAAGGAGCTGCAAGACTCAAGTAGAGCCAGCAGACCTGTGGAGCCACGAAGACGCTGTGCCTCCGAGTCCTCCATCTCCTCATGTAGCAGTCTGCCAGGAAGCACCAGGTAATCCACCAGATGCAATATGTTTTATCTTGTGGTTTGATTTAGATTTGACTTAGAAGCAGGGCCTAAGAGCTGTATCAGCTGGTCTGTCTGTTCTTCCATTAGCTGCACGTTCAATACTTCCAAGCCCTCAACAGCACCAGATGTGTTGTTTCTAAAGTTGTTTTCTTTGGTTGTTGTTGTTGTTGTTTTAGGACTATTCTCAGTCTTCCAAAATGTGGGAAGGGGAAACCCGCCTTGGTCCGGAGAAACACTGTGGACGATAAGAGTGAATTAATCGCCTGCATTGAAACTGGGAACTTTGCTAAAGCTGCACGAATCGCTGCCGGTGAGTTTTAACATATCGGCATATTGAATATCAGCCAAAATCCAATATTGTGCATCCCTACATATAAACATAACGTTGTGCTTTATATACATATAAAGCACAACCTAAAAAACAGTTATGTGCTGCAATTTCTTCAAGTACATCAGCCAAAATATACTAAGACACTGGTGTGTGTGTGTGTGTGTTAAGCCAGGGTCAGTAGGTGATAATGGCTTGCTGCTGCAATTGATTCAAAATAAAACACATTTATTGTAGCCTGTTGCACTCAGTCTTGTCCAGTAATCAGTGTGGTCAGTAAGGAATAGAGTACAGTATGTAGGGGTGCAACAACTAATCGAAGTAGTCGACGAAAATCGATTATTAAATTTGTTGCCAACGAATTAAATAATCGATTCGTTCATGATGTCATATGGCCGTTAACGACCCCGTCAGCTTAAGGGAGTAAAGTGATGTGAACAGTAACGTAACTAAAACAAAACAACATCAGCCCTGCATTAACACCTTCACAAACTAAAACCACCAAAGTGTGGGACCACTTCACTCTTCACTCAGTCAAAAAGGTTGTTACCTGCAGCGCATGCAAAGCTGAGCTTTCCTGGAAACACCGGAGCGGCTGCGTTCACATTCCAGATGTGCCCTGACTTTACAATCATACATGATGCATCGCTCATGGCGACGTTCCCAGCTGGTGTAGCTGCTCAGATCAGGACGTGATTTCAGTGGAACTTTCTTTTACTGCAGTAGAAACGTTCATTAAAAGATTAATTTTTGAAAGCAGTAGTATTTATTTTATTCTCATGACTCTTAATTAGCACATGTCTAAAGCAACCTCAAGTTTTAATTAAAAGCTGATAGCTAAATAAGATGCATTGTGTAATTTTGCGATTCGTAATCCGAATAGTCGATTATTCATTTCAATAATCGATAGATTAATCGACTATCAAAATAGTCGTTAGTTGCAGCCCTAACACTGTGTAGTTGTGTATATTCCAGGAAGTTTGCAGGTCCTGTAAAAAGTGCAGAGTTCTTTTACTTTTTCTGTTGAATTGGTGAATTGGCCTGTTAGCTTCATCATCAATTAGGTCTTTAAAGTTTAACTTGATTAAACTTGTAGACACCTGCTATTACACACATAAAAAGCAGGGTTGGAAATTAAAAGCAGCTACCCGCCAACTTCTTTTCACTTATAGCAGTGAGTCTTTCTACTCTGCCTGCCATCATGGCATGTCACCAGTCAGCATCTGGAGACTCACATTTGGCTAATAAAATGCCTGGTAGCTGGTGCATTTTCAGTTCACTGTGGCTGTTAAAAAGGGAAAAAAAATCATTTCCCACCCTGATTTGCTGTGTGCTCCTGCACTTACAGCATGGCTTTGGAAATGTGTTTCTGCCTGTGTTTAAACCCACACGTAACTTGTTTGGTGTTGTTCCTGCTTCCATAGAGGTTGGCAACAGCAATATTTGGATGCCCGCTAGTGCTGCAACAGTTGCCTTGGAACCCCTAAAGCTAGTTTGGGCCAAATGTAGTGGATACCCTTCCTACCCTGCCTTGGTGAGTGTTTGTGGGAGAGAAAGCATGACAATCACTGACTTAAGACATCTTTTTTACTCTGAAGTTTCCTTGTCCTCTCTTCATATTGGGACACATTGGAACCTGATTATGACACTCTTGTCCTACAGAATGAAGCAATAGTTTTATCACAGTTGTTCTTTTAGGTGTCCAGTAGAGTGAGGGAGGTGTACAGACAGATTGCTCACTCAACATTTCCTCTGTTTTCCTCTAGATGGCAGCCTTTCACTGTTAACCAGTTTAATTTGACCTTAGCATGAAAGGACAAATGATTAGAGGAATCTTTTTGCCACAAGTTGATAGTGTGCATGCATTTGTGTGTGTTAGTGTGTATACAGTATAGACCTCTGTGCCTTACGTGTGTGTGTGTGTGCGTGTGTGTAGATCATCGACCCCCACATGCCGCGCGTGGGCTGCCAGCACAACGGGGTGTCCATCCCCATGCCCCCCATGGACGTGCTTCGCATTGGAGAACAGATGCAGTACAAGGCCGAAGAGAAACTCTACCTCGTCCTCTTCTTCGACAACAAGCGCAGCTGGTGAGTGCCGCTATGTGGAGGGATGATTTAAGCTGACGTGGGTTCCTATCAGGGTCAACCTGTCCATCAGCTGATCATTATTCTCTTGCAGCTGCATGACATTAATTGTCAAGAGACAACAAATGGCCCTCGCTTCAGTCTTTACCGGTGATGATGTTACTGCCTTTGTGTCCCACTGGCTTTTTATCTGCTGCTGGCAAAGAGTATTCCACATCTTGGAGTGACCACTGTGGAGCTGAAACTAACAAAATTTACTAGAAGGATATCAGACAAGTCGAAATATAACTGAATACACCAGTAAATAATAATGTTGTTAAATTAAAAAGTGGAGCGTAAAAAGGCTTTTTCATTTTTCTTTATCTTCCAATCAGTTGGTCAGTTCTATCCTTTACCTCCAATTAGGTGATTATATATTCCTTTGTTCTATTTTTTTGTCTTGGCACACATTTAATCATCTCCTAAGTAACATCTCATCCCATAGAACAGGGGTCGGCAAATAAGTCTGGCATCAGGCTTTCTGACCACTGCCGTAGTCATCAGCAGTGTCACGGGAGCATTAGTAGTATTTTAGGGCTGTTGTTATGTTTGCTGTTCCTGCTACTATTAGGACTAAATACCAGGAACTGAGTTTTGCCACAATTTGCTCCCCTTTCCCTGGAAACATACGCGAGAAAAGACGCCTTCTGCAAATGACTTCTAGAACAATTAAACGAGGAAAATTGAGAAATGGCATTGTTTACTGATTCCAGCTTTTCAAACGTGAGGATTTACTTCTATAGTATAGTATTGTGCATTGACAATATTTGGACTGTTGGGTAGACATCACCTTTCGCTTTCAAAACGTTATGGCTTTTTAAAAATATTTTGCAGAGAAAATTATTTGAAAAATAATTTACATAATCTCAACACTTCCACACAGCTGTTTACAAGTTAAACTAAAGTCAGACCTTACAATACTGTTACTATTGTATTGTAACTGGATCAACTTTTGCAGCTGCAATTGTTTCTCCCAGTTAAGCTTCATGCTCAAATGGTTATTGTGTGGCAAAAGCAAGATAAAATCTGTAAAATCTGTCAGCAAGATTATTTTTTAGATTATTATTATCACTTTTCATTGTGTTTTTTCACCTCAAATATGAGAATAAATACAATTTTATGACAGATTATCTGTACTTCTTTGTTTAAAATGAAACTTTATTCCAAGAAATCTGATACATTCCTGGGAAGTGATCACTTTTAGAATCGTGGACAACATTCAACCCTAGATTACTGTTCAGGTGTTTTAATACAGATGGTGTCTTTTCCCCCTCCCTCAGGCAGTGGCTTCCTAGATCCAAGATGGTTCCTCTGGGAATGGATAAGACCATAGACAAAATCAAAATGATGGAAGGACGCACATCCAGCATCCGCAAGGCTGTCCAGATCGCCTTCAGCCGGGCCATGAACCACCTGAGCATAGTGCAGGACGAGCCAGTCAGCGACCTCAGTGACGTGGACTGATGCCATTTGCTGTCTCCCCCCCCCCGACACATACACAAACACAAACACAAACTTGTACCTCGCCTGTACCAAATCCCCACCCCCACCCCCCTCTCGGTCTCTGCAGGAGACTCAAATGTTTACTGGGCACCTGCTGTAACAGGTGGTGTCTCTTCCTCATCCATTCCTACTCGCACAACCACCTACCATGTGCCGATGGGATACGGCTGCTGCTGATATGAATGTGTCTGAATCTGTTCTCTCCACCTCCCAGCTTGTAACTGTGCTTAGAGACTCTTCTTTGGGTCCACCCACCTCCCTCAACTGCGCCAGTCAAGACTTATAATTTTCGGTCATTATTTGAAGGCAAAAAAAACATTAGCGATTACTTGCCTTACCAAATGTGTCTGTGGTGTCAGGACTCTGTGTCAAGACAAAAAACTTTACACCTACCGTTAAATCTTGGCTGCGGCTGATACGTTTCTCAACTCGGTCCTTTATTTTGGCAGGTAGCCATTAATCATTTTTGCTGACATGAGGGCTTTGCAATTGTAGCAAAAGCCTACGTTTATTTCAAGGTCAAATTTAAGTACTGGTCATCTCCATTTACAAATACCTTCCTTTGTATTGAAACTGTAAATAATCTGTACAGTTGCCTGACGCTAACTTATTTTGTAGTTTTGACATAAATGAGTACTGTACAGGAGTTTTCTTAGTATTTATACTTGATGCATTCTTGCCACTTAAGAGTGAGTGCTATTTTGAGAGTGCTGTGTGATAAAGAAGAATAAAAAAAGTGCAAAAGCCTTAGTATTGAGGAGATTAGGACTAAGATGTCATGTTTCTGAAAAGTATGAAAGAATTCCCTTTTTTCATTTATAAGTTATTGAAGTTTATAATCGTAAGCTTCCATTTGGCATTAATCCCTTTTGTATTAAAGTTTTCGTATATTTTTGTTCATATATATTTATATGATTTGAATACACAGTCTCTGTCTCTGAAACTCATACGGGCAGTCTGATGTCGCGGACACAGAACGTATATATTGTTCCCAAGAAACCAAAAATGTTGCTACCCAGAAGTGTTTTACTGATTAATTTTTCTGTGTGATGTGTGAAAGTGTTGCCAAAAAAAAGACAAAAAAGTAAATTGTATTTTTTACGTGATACATTTGACTGTTACCTGGTTTTGCTGTAGATGTAGAGAGATGTGCCTGCGTTAACTTATTGTAAAGTATTTGCATTACTTTATAGTCAAGGAAAAACGTGCAAACTGATTGTGGCAAAGTGGCACATTTTGTGCTGAATACTTCCCTCTTTTTTAAGTAACTTTTCTAACTTTTATTTCTAGTTGTAGACTTCAAGACATTTCATTTTATACTATTGCCTATTTTTTTTCTGGGTAGCATTGGGTAGTTTTTGGTATTTTTCATTTTGTACTTAACTGTAGTAGTTTTTTTAATCAGATCATTTAAAATATTGCTTGTAGCAAAGCAAAAAATAAAAGATACAAATATGAACATGAGCCTCTTTTTTGTAATTTTTTTTTTTTTATGTCTTTCAGTAGCATGGTGCAGTATTCAAAATGTGATTAATTCACCACGTTCCTCTTTATTGTCCAAATAAATGTTTCAAGTGTCCACAAACTCACTGCAAAAGGATGTACAAATGGAGGTGTAAATGACCAAAAAACTTCAGATATATAATTAGTTAAAGCAGTTTGAGCCATATCTGGTGCACACGAGAGACTCACATTCTTGTAATTGTCACTTAAAGTACTGTACCTTCTTCATGGTTGGCAGAGGGCAGACCATTATTCAACCTCCTACTTGCCATTTGGCCCTCTACCCTAGCCAGCTATATAATATCGGCTGCAGAGAAGGGTTGGCTTATGACCTTTGACAGAACATGTTGCTATATTCCATGCACCAGACAAGATCTTACTGGGCTGTTGTGCACTTTGCATCAGCTAGTTAATGGTGAGGGCAGTACAGCAAAAGTCTAACATAAGATTTCCAAACAAGTGCTGGCAGAAGGCCATTAACCTTACCCGCCATTTTTGCCCATTTTTTGGCATCAAATTACTCCTAGACGATTTTTGCAAATAAATAAATAAATAAATAAAATGAGGATCAAATTGTGCAGCTCATTGAGTGAATGTGGGCTTTTGGTATGTCAAGTGTATTCCAGCGATTTTTATATGAATTTTTCAAGATCATGATTTTATAATGGAAGTCCATGAGAGGAATGATTCGACTTGATTCAGACCTACTCCACTTTGATGCTAAACTGCTGTGACAGAAATGCAGCTACAGAATCCGTTCAAACTTTAAAATGCTCCTGAGACTTTTGAGGTTTGTAAATTGTGGTCTGTGTTTTGATGACTGGATCCAAAAAGTTTGAAGTCTTCTGCGTGTTGTGATGTCGTGCGTGTGGCAGCAGTGTTTTTTTTCTAGACCATAAAAGAAATTCTAAACTGCTCTCAGTCCCATAGTTTTAACTGTACACTCACACGATTCCTTAATGTGTAGCCACAAACATCTAATGCGGGGGAGTTTTAGCTGTTGAGCTCTATACCTTAATTGATAGGTACTGCAGAACACTGTCAAGCTCTCATTCACACATTGCAGGAGGATTACTTCCTCACTTTCCCCATATGTAAAATGAAATCCTCTCCCTTGATTTTAATAAAATGTAAACATGCAATATGTTTTCATATTCTAAATCTTAGAGCCACAAGCTTTAGATTTTTTGTAAGCAAACGTCTCGAGAAAATGTGAACTTGTGCTGTGTTTTTCTGGGATACCTGTCAGCTCAGTGGTTCTCCCCATCAGGGCTGTGTGTCAGGTCATGAGGTTTGGAGAGGGCAGTGCTCATTACTACACTGTTCTGATCATTTAGGTTGGATGAATACACAAAATTGACACAATAGGTTTTGAGATATAAACCCTAATTAATAGGTAAAGCACTGTCAGGCATTGATTCGCTGTTGTATAAGCTGCAGACAGACAGACTCCTTCTTTATCTTCCTTTTTTCTTAAACTTACAGATTCTCCATTCTTGTATATACTATGTATACTTACTTTATATCATAATGCGCAGCTACTCCTGCTGCCTTTGGTACTGTTAAAACATTGGAACTACAAGCCTTAGTTTTTGTACACTTAAAAGCCTCTATATTAATATTTGATCTTGACAAAGATGTCCTGTGGGAGCCATGTTAGCCAGTGTTTAGCAGTGTTGTCTTAGGTTTTGAGCCCCACTGCAGGCAATGTAAACTTAGCTGACACAGATGAGCCTTACAACTGCATTCTGGTAATTGAAGCTGGTTGATTTCACTCAATTTCCTGCCAGACAACTTGGCCTATAAATTCAGTGACTGTTAGCCTATTAATACATCAACGTGTAGCAGCATTTTACTATTTTAGCCAGTGGTGGACATTAACTAAGTACTGTACTTAAGTACAAATTTGAGGTACCTGTATTTTACTTGAGAATTTTCTTTCCATGGCACTTTCTACTTCTACTCCGCTCTATCTCAGCGGGAAATATTGTACAGTTTATATCACTACATTTATCTAACAGCTTTAGTAGTCACTTCATAATTGAACACACAAAACATATGCAGAGTTCATGAAATATGTTTTTTTAATAAATAAAACTACCCAACAGTTTTTACAAGTACAGCTGAAACAATGAGTCAGTTGACAAAAAATTAATTGGCAACTACTTTGAACTCTTTTACAATCAATCAGTTGATTATTGGAGAAAATGATCAGCAGACGAAATCATAATGAATATAATTATTACTTACAGTCTGATACAAAATAGTTCAAAATAAGCTCCAGTTTGACAACTACAGCAGTAAAATCCTGCTTTAGATTAAAGCGTGAGTAATAATAATCTCATGATATAATAGTACAACAGGCACAGAGGACATTTTTCTGCATTGAGTACTATAACTTTTAATACTTTAAGTACATTTCCCTGATTATACTTACATACATTTACTTAAGTAACATTTTCACTGCCGTACTTTTACTTGTAATGGAGTATTTTTAATTTTTTTAAACTTAAATAAAGGATCTGAATACTTTGTCCACCACTGGTTTTAGCTGGTCAAGGTGGGGCAAGCTTTAAACTGTACTACAGTATACAGATTGGTTGATTAATCCAGTTTGGGTCCCCTTGACCTCACAAGGTAAATGTGGGTTGTTCTGAGAATAGTAGCGTAGGAAAGAAGAAATTTTGAGCAGTCCTCTAATCTTTGTTCTGTATGTGAAGTGTTGTGTTTATCTCTTCTGGTCTAAGTCAAACTGAGGGGAAATGTCTCAGGTGGAACGGCTAACACCTCACATTTGAAATGTTACACAGTGCACCAGGAACGTGTAAAATCTTAAGTAGAACGTGGAATACATATAATGAAGTAAAAAGTACAATATTTCCCTCTGAAAAGTAGTGGAATAAAAGTATAAAGTGAATCCCTCCTGCTCAAGCTACCTGAGAGATACAGAGTTTGGTATCAGCTCAGAGGCGGTCATTCTCTGTCCGTCCACGGAGAGGCGCTGTGGCTCCACTCAAAAACCTCTCTCCATTTTGCCAAGAAGTCGTTTACAGACCCGGCCGTACCTGAGCGTCCACCTGCTCAGCTCTACCACTTCCCCCGCTCAGGTATGCATCAGTATTCAGCATAAAACCGTTTTCAAATGGAGAATGCGCCGATTAGAGAGAATGTCAATTAATGCTAAATCAGTTTGAAGGCATGGCTG
>JAPMOB010233641.1:0-19849 GCA_029875015.1 Lepomis gibbosus
TGGTTAAAATTGATGGGAAGATGGATGGAGCCAAATACAGGACCATTCTGGAAGAAAACCTGATGGAGTCTGCAAAAGACTTGAGACTGGGACGGAGATTTGTCTTCCAACAAGACAATGATCCAAAACATAAAGCAAAATCTACAATGGAATGGTTCACAAATAAACATATCCAGGTGTTAGAATGGCCAAGTCAAAGTCCAGACCTGAATCCAATCGAGAATCTGTGGAAAGAACTGAAAACGGCTGTTCACAAATGCTCTCCGTCCAACCTCACTGAGCTAGAGCTGTTTTGCAAGGAGGAATGAAAAACTCAGTGCAAAACTCAGTTTTTTATTTGTTAAAAAAGTTTGAAATCTCCAATAAATTTCATTCCACTTCATGATTGTGTCCCACCTGTTGTTGGTTCTTCACAAAAAATTAAAGTTTTATATCTTTATGTTTGCAGCCTGAAATGTGGCAAAAGGTCAAAGTTCAAGGGGGCCGAATACTTTCGCAAGGCACTGTATATCTGGATGAGTCCAAGCATCAGTGGCAGCACCGGCCGGAGTTTCTTTCTGAGTTTCACCTTGCTGTGCTGCTTTAGCTGATGCTTTACTTAGCCTAAGTCAAAATGTAGAATGGTATGGTTTGCGGTTAAAAAAATTTTTGTTGGTTGCACAACGTTTACAACGGCAATAACGTTACTTAGGCCTACAGCTGTCGAAAATACCTCTTGCTCCCTGTTTTCCTGTCTTCCTTTAGCCTTTTGTCTAACAGCTGACTTGAACTAAGGTCCGGTGCCGCATTCAGGTCAGGGATGGAGCGTCCAGTGGCGCAGCGTTACTTGGATTAGTAACTGTAATATAACTATTCTGGAAATAGTAATCCCTTACATTACTCTTTACTGGGAAAAGTAATATTGCAGACACACGTCAGCTTACAGATATTCTCACCCGGAAAACCCGGAATTTCGGATTATGCGGAAAAATCACATCCCTGTCACAAAACTTTCTCCCAGATTCGCTTTGGAGGGAAAAACAAGATAAAAGGTAACTAAAATGTTATGCAACTTGACTTATGACTTTAGCAGATTTAGATTGATATGTAAACACCTCGAGGTGATGATACCCGACGTGAACGTCATCACACAAAATTAATTTTATGATTGTGCAAAGTGTAAACAGTTTGCATGAGTTCAACCATGAATCACTTTTCTCCTTCACACCTGCAGCTGCCTCCGGAAATTATTACCGACCATGAGGGTTTTCACGGGTTTCTAAAACCTTTCCATTTCCTCTTAGGACTGCAGATTTAGATGTAGCGAGACATCCGGGTAATGTTGTCAAAATATATTTAAAAAAAAAAAACACATTTCATACATAGAGTATTTATTCAAAAAATTAAATATTACAACCAAATAAAAAGGCTCAACGTCGGACCAGGATCAGATGAGTGTTAAGACAAAAAAGGTCTTGACATACAATTTACTTCTAAAAGTGACACATTTAATAATCAGGCAAAAAACGAAAGGAAAAGCACATTAATATACTGTGAAACTCAAACATAATTTATCTTTTTGAGTATGATATGCAGCCAACCGCAGAGGTTTACAGATTTATTATTGTGGGGAATCCCTTCACATGGGAGACGGGCACTCCTGAAGTTACAACTCAAACCAAAGAACTACCTCAAATCTGTAAACGTCTAAAATTTCACATTAGAAGACAGAAGAAAAACTAAAATTATAATAAAAAAATTGAGTCAGATGTTGACATGCATAAACTGAGAGAAGGCCAGACATACTGATTGCACAGAAACTTTACGATATCTTCATTATTGCTGTCCATTCGAGAATGAACACATAATTTAAAACGCTAAAGGAGGGAGAAAAAAAAGTGTTTACAAGCAGTAAGGGAGGCATCATTTCCCTATAGAAATAAAGTTAAATAAATAATGCTACATAATCTACATTGAGCTACTCGTTACCTATGGAGTCATGAGTGTTCCCCTATTTGTTTTTGTTTTTTTAGAAATGTTAGTTTTTGGGTTGTGCTTGAGAGTGCCCGTCTACTAAACTGATCCCCACAGGCCTTTTGGTCCTGTCAGCTCCACACTGATCAGTTCTGCATATTTTTGTGTTCTTGGCATATATGTCAGAGGTATCCACACACTCACACACAAACAAATACATATATACACACACACACAATCAAACCTTACAGTATTGTCATGTATCAATATATACTTATCAATGTAGACTTGGGCCTCAGTGCCCTTTCTGAAAATTAAGATTTCTTTGATTTACTCGTTTGTTTTTTTTTCAGCACCATCAGGAAAGGCACAGTCTGTTAACGGACGAGCGGGTCCGAGGATGAACTTTCAACCCTCCTCCTCTCACGAATATGCAAAAAGAGATATAAAACAAAACAAAAAAAGTAATAAAAAAAAAATTGATGCAGCTTGCAGCACATGCACTGAGAAATGTCTTAAATCCCATCACATTCAAAATCTTTAACTTCTTTGATGAGCTTTTTGAGATGATAAAATAACAGCAGGGGAGAGGTCTTCACAGGTCTCAGCAGAGGAGGGTTGAAGGTTCATCTGATCATGACAAAACAACCCTCAACGGTCTCCACAAAGCAGGTCAATGCAGCAAATACATCCGTTTAGCTTTTAACACAAGTAAACCTATTGCATTATCAAATTCTGCGATTATTAAACTCCATATTTCCATACAGCTATCACACTTCTGCTTCAAATAGGACTTAATAGGAAAAATAAGTGGTGTGTGCATTACATGAATATCCTTACATATAAATATATCTCAATTCAGACTTTAAAATGCTTTTTTTTTTTTATTTAGGAAAAAGGCATCTGATGTCCAGCGCTGTAAGACACAAAGCCCTGCCTACAGGTCAACTTACTGTACGTGGCATTGTGAGTTTAAAAGGGATTCCCATCATAAGGCTCTAAATAGACTTTCAAAAAACAAGCAGAGCACAAGCCAACAATGTTAAACATGCCCACGACTAATTTTCTTCAAGTAAAATCAAATGCTGGTAATGTCTGACATTTAGAAAACAGCTTCAACGGAACAACAAACACAGAGGGGGACAAACTACTCAGATAGTTTTTTAGAATTAAAAAATGCTTTTAACTGAAGGCGACTCCGAAAACGAAAGAGAATCCAATAAAGCACAAATTCTGCCCAGACACAACACACACCTCAGCAGCATCATGTTCAATCATAAACACGTGCATATTTTTTAAGTGCAGTAAAATACCATATCCTCTTAGTCTCTCTGTATTAATATATAGCCTATATGTATCTGAGGAAATATTCAATAAATGGGTTTTCTTATAGCAGCGTAAGTTTGGTTCTGGTGGCATGTGGCTAGCACAGTTAGCAGTACAGAGCCGATCAGCACGATGCTGTAAGGCTGTGAGCGTAGAGAGCTACCCGTACAGTACAGCAACCCCACCCTCCCTCAAAATCCTCCATCCTCACCCCCTACCAGGCACGTTGGTTTGGTCCACGTGATGAAACCTGAAGGCTTCGTCTGTGTTAAACTATACTGCAAGGCCATGACAGAAAAACACCTTCAGGGGCTGGGCATCGAAGTACCACTGTGACTGATAACTGGCAACGATGATTAAAAAAATATTGAACTTCAACATGTTGGATTATAAACAGATGTCTTATGTGATTTTTCTGATAATTATTTTGTTGTAATTTGAGATTGATAAGCTATCTGTGTCCAAATGTAGCAGAAAAACAATTGTAGAAAGGTAGTTTTAAGTACCGTACAGGAGGAGCAAGTATTAGTTCATTATTAATTTGTCAACTGCCGAATTAATCGGCAACTATTTTTATAATTGATAGTTTTTAGTAAAAAATGTTAAACATCTGCTGTTTCTACAGACTGAAATGAGAGAGTGTGATGCTCTTCTTTGTCATATATGGTGATAAACTGAGTATCTTTGGGTTTTAGACTGTTAGACAAAACAAGAAATCTGATACATCTCATTGGGCTGTGTAAAATTAGAACAAATATTTAAAAAGTAATAATAATACATTTTATAAACAAAATTAGTAATGGAGAAAAAAAATGAGCAGGTTAATCGATGATGAAAATAATAGTTAGTTGCAGTATAAAGAACAGTTTTGGAGACACCCAGCCCAGACCTCCTCTAAAAACAAATGCAAAACAGCAAGGTGATAAAGACTCTGAATATGAAAATGAAGAGTGAGTGCTGTCAGTGCACCAAAGTGAGGACACGCATCCAAGTCGACAGTCTCTGTCTTCAACTGGCTGCATGTAACGGCTGCTCAGAAATCCACACTTATAATAGCAGAGAAGCAATGAGTGTGATTTTTTTTTTCTCTCACTGACATGACCACTTTTTGAGATCGTGACATAACAAATCTTCATGAAAAAGCTGGAAATAATTTGCAGAACACTAAACTGTTGCATTTCATAATCAATGTAAGCTTTGTTTTATGTGTGATCTCCAATAAAGTGCGTCTAACTGATCACATATGTTGCAATCACAAGGACACAAAGCGTTAAATGTTAAGTTGATTAATTATTTCCTGATCACAAAAACATTAGGAATAATCACACATGCATTGAGATCAACTACAGTCCAGCTCCATGTATCGGGCAGTGCAGTGTTATTACATTATGTTGGGATACTGAGACCGTTTCACTAAATGCAATAACAGAAGCAACAAAACCAACATTCGAGTAAAAAACCTTCCATCCAACCAACCAGCTCTTTACCAAATCAGGCACTTTGTTTGATCCCTCCAAACACCATCAGACCTCACGACTGATCCACACATCCTTACATCAGGCTGATACATTCCTGAATCCAAGTTCATTGTCACATGCCAAAACTCAAGTAAACAATTTCAGCACGCCAAAAGCTCCCTTAAAAACATTCACCACCAAACCTGCTCGCTCTCTATTAACACCTTATTGCACTGAAAGAGATTTTGACAACTAAATTGGTCAGTTCCTCGTGTAAAAGCTGGGAAAAGTCAAAAGGTTTGTGGTCGTCAGAAGATAGAAACGATCTACTCTGCACTATTGCTGAAAACGAATGTTAATTAGGTTAAAAAGAAAACAACAACTCATAAATAGCAAGAAGGAATAAAACACACAAGACGTTTGGTATAATACTTTGTACCAAGCTGAACTGCGAGTGAGAGAAGTTTAAAATTGTCCATTTCATGGCCATGGCATTGTATTCTAGCAGTCCTCTGTATGCACCTCGCCTCACTGTAAGGCATTAAGCGATACACAATACCTCTTTGATGGCTGTAAGTGGCTTTGTTTAAAAAATAAAATAAAAATTTCATTCAGTGTCTGTGTTGGTTGAGTGCTGAGTTGGGCTTCTTACTGTCTGACTGAATGACTGTGAGGAACCATTGGCTTAAAGGGAGACAGAGGAGTAACTGCTAAGGCAGCCTGCCGTTTACAAGCGTAATTGGCTAACGTGTTGCAGTGGCAATCACACATTTGCTCGACTGAGAAGTGACACAAATTGTATCTAGACAAGCTGAAAACTCACAAACAAACGTGTAAAAACCATCTACAACATAAACCAGCAACATTAGGGTCAACATGAGGCTACGGAGCAAGTCAGGTCCTCACAGGTTCTGTTTCATGCCCACCATGCACCAAAAAAATCATCAGTTTTTGTATTCCCTGCTGCACCATTCTTTAAACACACAGAAAAAAAACAAAAACAGCTAAATAAAAACTTTGAGCTGCTGTCAAAACTGGAAGGCCAGGACGTGACTTGCGCAATTTAGAGGAGACAGAATCCATCGTAATTTAAATACAGCAGAGGAGGTGTAGGTGAGAAAGAGATGCACGGGCGGGAGCACAGAAACGATTGGCTGGTTTCAAATTGCATAATGTGGCTGTAACTCCTCTCTGGCTTATTACGTCCTTACGGCCTTCGCCACCGAGTTCCAGTGGCCTCTGTGTGACGCGACGAGGCGGCTGATGGAAGTGGGACACTGAGACTGGTTGATGGAGGGAAGTGGAGGGGGCGGTCAGGCAAAATACATGGTCCTCAGTGTGTCGTGGTGGATCTGAACAGCCTTGGCCAGCGCCTGGGGGTCCCTGCCATTACTCTGCCCTGAGACGTGGCTGCCCTCCGCACTTGGAAATGAGAGAGGGGAATAATGGTAAGTTACATATTAAAAAGTCAACATTATTTACATTTAATAGTGTCTGACCTGAAAAAGAAAGTATCATTAGTATTATTATTATTATTATAATTCAAAAATAAACACAATAAATTAAAATTCCTTAAAACAAATGGATGACTTAATACATTTTGTACAGCCAAAATGATTCATCTAGAGTAATCCCCAAATGATTCATTGGTTCCATTCCTTTCTTACAAATACATGAAGTTATTCGGATCTACTCAACTTCCATAGTCCCATAAGGCACACTGTATTTTTTGTATGCGTCTCTGTGACTTTTGATTGATGCGAAAAACTTTAATGATGGACGAAAGTTTGTCGACTGTATGTAAACTTAAACACACTCAGTAGCATCAACTAGTTAAAAATTAAAAGAATTTCTCCCTACCTGTCGTGCTCTTTGTCAACCAGGTGGTAGCGGGCGCGGAAGGCTACCAGGTGGGCGTAGTAAGCTGGTGCAGGGATGGAGACGGAGCGCGTGCAGCGGACGTAGGTGTGGCACAGCTGGTAGGTGAGGAGCTGGAACTCATCCCCGGTGAAACAGTTGTCGTCCCACAGAACGTGGTAGTGGGAAGGCCGGCTCGTACCCTGCAGGGAGGAAAGCAGAGTTAATCCTGAAGCAGCTCCATGGAGAAAAGGACAAACAGACTGAAATAGAGAAGTTGCAGATGTTTGGCTGAGGAAGATGGAATATTCTTTGATACTCTTCACTAGTAGTTCACAGGTTGGTCTAAATATGCAACATACAGTAACCACAACAGTTCATTAAATTTAAAAGAAAATGTACTTATGGTTTCAAAAAGGCCTTAAACAGAAAATCTGACTACCTCAAGTGTACTACAATAATTCAGTCAACACAGTGAAAGTTCTTGTTACTGTTTTTTTCAGTGACTTTGAAAGTCTGGGTTCAACTGACAAAGTTTACCTGGATTCCAGCGTGACTGCAGAGGTAAAAGTCAAACTCGTAGGGGTGGGTGATGTCTGTGTCCACCGTTGTGCCGGCAGGAATGTTTCCACTTCGTCCAACCTGAGAGTGAAGCGTAATTTAACTTTGTGTTTTTAAGAGGTCACACTTCCACAAAAAAGCCTGAGCACTAACCCTGATGTTAAATCCTTCTTCAATCTGCTTTTTCCCCCTTTTGTTTGATTACCTTCCTAATTTACTAAATCAAATCATACAGATACAGCCCCCCTGAATACTCCTAGAACACCATACTGTTTCCAAAAGGAGTCCCGTTTTCTAACTCACCCGCTCGTTGCGATCTGCACAGAAGAGACGCGTGTGATGGCGTTTCTGTACGACAATGTAAGTAATCCCCGGCTGGTAATCCTTCTCGAGACTTATGCAGGCCTCCCTAATAGCCAGCAGCTCGTAGTACAGGACCTTCGCAGAAAAATACAGTTAGACCTAATTTAACACATAGAAAACGTGTTTTTATAAAATTGGTGCACAGACAGATTGAACTGTAAGAAAAAGACATTAGACACAACCTGCAACTTTAATAAGAAAAGGTTGATATACTTGTCTGAACTGTCCCTCTGACACTCCGTCCCTGTAGAAGATGATCCTGGTGGGCTTGTAGCGGGTGGATTTGTAGAACTGGATCAAGAGCTCTCGCACCATGGACGCCAAGTCCTGGATGACCTCCTGTCTGGGCCTCTGGACCCGCACTGTAGCACAATACCTGCTGGGATGAGCGTCCATGCTGCCCACCACCTGTAGAAGCAAAACATCAGTCAGATGTATCAGAATCACAATTATATGCAAAGGCATTTCAACTGAAAGGTTCAGTATCTACGTTTTAGTGGCATCTAGTGGTAAAGGATGCAAATTGTAACCAGCGGCTCATGATGCATTTAGTGCTGCCCAGATGGTCCCATTTCCCGAGTTACTACTTGCGGTCTTCTGTTTGTCCAAATGTCACTTCTCTTCTTACTTCTATTAAACCAGACTAATATTAGTACTATTACTACTTCTTCTTTGTACGTATTAAATTCAGTGGAGAAAAGCGCTCTGTAGAGAGTGAGTGTGGTTTGTCCGTTGCGGATACAGTAGATACATGGCGTAGCAACATGATGACTTCCATGTGAACATAATAGTTTATTATGTAAGGTCTTTATACACCACTGAAAACATAGTTATGTATATTATATTGCGTTTCTGTCAACAGATCCTCCTCAATATTACACACTGAACCTTTAAGAGCATTTAAGAAACTATTTTTTGTGGTTTTCTGCAATGGTATGTAAGTAATACAATACATTATAAAATTACAGATGTTAAAAATGTTCTGAACACTCAAATTATACAGCATGTGTTTTAGTCATGTTTCAGCAAGGAAACAGCTACAGCCAGTCCAAAATTATTTCAGGGTAATAAAGTGCATTTAGAGCTTGATATAAGTAGCGTAAGTGAAGAGAAAATATCTTTTCTCTGAAGTGAAGTCTCACCGCTGCAATAGATGGCTTTTTCCCATCTCCTGCTGGAGGATGAGTGACATCGGCCCCAAGGAAAATGACAGGCTGCTGGAACACAGAGGGTCTGCGTGGATGACAAGAGACAAAAAATTATCTTCCGACCAATCAGTCATAACACAGTCTTTCGAACAGCAAGCAGACAGGCACAGACATTTTCAGAGACACTTTTCATGTATAGTGAAAAATTAGAACAATTTAAGAAGACATGAATGTCAGATAGGCTGATTATGTTCCCTACCCACTGAACTCAGAATGTGTCTAGGTGAGGAAAAAAACTTGAAGTTTAGTAAAAAAAATAAAAAACATTGACAAACTGCAGAAGCAAGAACCCATGAGGTCTATCTTTACTTTCTGTGTTCATTTTACCGTTGGTGTGGAACCAGGATGTTGTTGATTCCTCCCAGTTTGACGTTGATCTTGAGGCAGAGGTTTGAGAGGGTCTGAGGGGACGTCTTCACTACGTTCTTCACCTGCACACACTGAGTGGCCATGCCAAGGAGGGTGTCGCCCACCCGCTTCACCTCAGCTGTGGGCCAGAGATATTCCTTTGACTACATTCACGATTTAATGCACTTAAACGCCTCACAAAGGCGTTCATATGACAGAAATGAGACGACTTTGTATTTGTCGAGGGTAGCAGAAACTTAAAGGTCAGAGGTTCAGATCCAACCTTTCTATGCACACTGTTACTATTCATATTACTATACACTGTATCTGATTTAGAAATGTATATTTGTACCATAGACAGGTGTTTTCCCAGGCAGGATTACAATGATGAGCTGCAGCCCACCGTAGGTGTTCTTCAGGTGTCTGAACATGGGCTCCACGCTGTCAGCTCCCTGGGCGTATTTACAGAAACATGGCTGGCCTTGGATTGGCATCCCAGCATCCTTTGAGATTTTACGCAGCTGGTCAGTGAAGCTCCTGAGCATTAAGAAAAAAGAAATGTAGTTATTTTTATAAAAAAGACATGCCGAGTACTGGTTTATTGAGATTTATTTATGTCATTTTCCTGTTCTCAAGCTGTATTTTTTTAATTCTTCAAAATAAGAGAAACATTTATTTTTATAATATAATTGTAAAATTAACTGTCATACTCTAGTATCAGTACCCTACTAAATAAATCTATTTTAGACTTTGTATTTTTTTGTTAATCTAATTGACTTGTTTCTTTAAATGTGAGATTTATTTTTATGACTTACCCAGTTACTTTTACCACTCCAACTAAACTAAGCATTTCTTTGAACTCACTTTAGGATCTCCTCTCGACACTGCCTCTGGGTGGCGAAGCAGGCAATGGCCCACATCTTGATCTCCACTCCGGTGTGAAACTGCTTCCCCCTCATGTCCCACACCCCGTGGCTGGGTGTGGCCACTGTGCGGTTCTGCAACGACAGTGCAGGGTTGATCTGCTGGGGCTGGCAGTCACACAGACACATACAGTACAAGAACACAGACAAAGTATGGATTCAAAGATTTAAAGGATTCAGGCAGCCAGTGAAATTTCAAGATCAAGAGCTAGTGATTATTTAATAACCTGAGATTCATTTCTGTGTTTGATCTGTGCTTCTGACTGGATCATGCATTTAGCGTGTATTGCAGGAAAACATATTTGTATGGCAGACATGCAAAACAGAGACTTCTTTCAAATCAAAACAGCTTCTATGTATTATCTCTTAAACATCATGCATTTTTAAAAGAGTATAAAACCACAACAAATTCCAAAAGTTCAAAACAAAAAGATGTGAGAGACAGACAAGATGCAATCAGAGATATGTGACACATCAAATGTGAAAATAACAGGGTTTCCCCACAGAAAATGTGTTCAACTCAGAACTGCCTTAGTGTGGCTCATTTTTGAATTTTTGTCATTATTGAAAGAGTTCCACATGTAGATGTCACTGATCACTACATGAAAGTATCATAGTATCAACAGAGCTTTTGGTTTTAGCGCAGAAATTCAGAGCCCACGATATGTCAAGAGTTAGGATTATTAGTCCAACTTGGAGCTTTTCTGACCAACTGGAAGAAACCCCGCTGTCTCAGGCACAACAACGCACAGACAGAGAATTGTTAAAAAACAAACATGCATATGAAGCGTGATTTAAAGGGAAGGTACCATAAATGGTTCAGAGCTCACCCTGCCGCCATATTGCAGCATGGGGGCCGGCAGGACGCGGCCCGTCACCTGAGCCATCTCATCACGCACGCGGAACTGAAACTCCTGGACGAATGGGTCGGCCTCGTAATTTGCACTCCTCACCTGAGGGAGAGAGAAAATGTTTTATTGAACAACAAAAAAAACAAAAAACAAAACAGCAAGCTTCTTGCAATTTTATTTTTGGTCCACAGGATACTCACCAGCCTGCTGATTTCCTCCTGTCTGTCTGGTGCAGAGCGGGCTGTTGCTTTGATCATAGTCGACGTCTGGTTATCTGTTAGTTTTTTAATGCAGCGCTGTCCAGCTACAATGTTACACACCTGAACGGATACATGTAAAGAAATATTTAAGATCTGTACATGGATTTACATTAACTTGTGTCTCTACCACGCTTGTCACCATTTTTCTGCCACTGCTTTTGATGTTTGTAGTTTGTACCACCGATTTGTTTTTACAACCGGTAGAAACAGCAGTGAACATGCACAACACAAGACCCATTTGATTCAGGTTAACCTTTATACATATTTGGATACAAACATGTGATTTATGATTTCTGTACTCATTATATTTTGATATTACTGGCTTGTGAGTAAAAGAATAAATGAGCTTTGACTGAATTTAATAGTTAAACTTTCATACTATGTCAAAATGTTACCAGCAAAAACAACAGGTAATCATTATAATTATTTATCTTCCAAAGACATATTTAGAAGCAACTGGCAGTGGAATCACAGGGTCACTATCAGTCCTTACCTCCAGGGGAAGGTAGGTGTGTTTCTGTTCCTGGCCCACCTGCAAACAAGGCAGGTGGGGGTACTTTAGCTGTAGGTTGTACTTCTCTCTGAAGTACTGCGCCACTGTGCGTTCAACTGTCTGACCACTCTCAAGCTGCAATGGAAATCTGTGAAGGTAACAAGAACCACCTGTTAATGTAAACAAACGACAGCTTTGATTGTGGATAAACAGCTACTGGAGTGCAATGCAAAAACGTACGTCTGGAGGCTGGCAGGGCGTCGTGTTACATTGCAGACTCTGTACTTCCTACGCATGGTTCCACAGTGAGTCACTTCCACTTTAAGACCTGTGGAGACGGTGGAGAGATCAATGTGAACGTGCAACAGCAGCATTTAAGTGGCTGAAGCTTTTATTCATTAGACTGGAACAACTCAAATAAGGATGGGTCATCAAGAAAAGGTTACAATTTGGAGCCGGTACCACATTTCCAAAACATGTGCATTTCAGTTCTGCTTATTGGTTCATAACTTGTTGCATATTTCAGTTCCGCTGCCAATTTTACTGCAGTGAGCTTTTTATAGTCCAAAAAGTTGCACTTATCTGCCAGGATCTGCTACACAGACCTATCGTTACACCATTTGTTATGCAGTATTCAACAAAGCATGCAAGAAGAGTGCACTTCTGTTTACATTAGTGGACCATGGATCAGTGCAACGCTTAAAAGTTTGGCTTAGCTTCAGTAACAAAATGCAACACCTGCAGTAAGGATGTGTGGTGCATGCGAGGAAACTCCTCCAATATGACAAAGCATTTTCTTCAATATGGAGTGAATCTTAAGTACAGCTAATCCAAGATACAGCTAACGCTAAAAGTAGCAACATCTTATACTAATGGTAAAAAACACAAATGAGCTGACATCATTCCTTTCGGTTATGCTGAAGGGAAACAAACGATGTTTACAAATGATTTTTTTTTCTGGGGTCCCTCTAGTACAGAACCCACTTTCACTTTAGCTAGGAAGGGGAAGGTGAGCAAGGAGAAAGTGGATGAACGTCACAGAGCACTGATAGGAGTGGTGGTGAATCGGTTACAACCATTTCTAAAATTGAGTCTTTGTTTAGGTATGCACAATGCAATATTGAGATCTGCTTATTCACAGCCATACCCATGGACATTAGCCTTCGTTGATATTTTGCAGCTGACAGAACATTACAGTCTACTGTAAACTATGAAACCCTGCGGTAGGTGTAGCATAATGTGTGATTATAATCTAAATGTAAAAATAAAATGTAGGCAAATTTTTGTTCTAGGAACGTGTTCTTTGTTTCCTCTGAAATATATTGGAATGAGATCAGAGATTCAGTAAGAACGTGATTTGATTTATTTAATCAATTTAAATGATACCCAACCACAAACTCAATAGTTCAAATTCCTACATCGGCAAAATTAAGCTTGCATCAAATAAACTACCAAAACATAAAAAGCTAATACTGAAAAGGCTACTGCAACATCTAAACACTTCAGTTCCCAACACATAACAATACACAAAGCCAGGTACAGGGTAAGCCTCGTACTGCAGCACAGTGAAAACAAGCACTACCTTTCCTTGGTGGTGTACCTTTGATCTCTTTGGTGAACTTGACCCTGTGGGAGTCAGGGAGAGGGCGTGGCTGCTCATCAATGTTGTGAATGTCCAGGACCTCACACATGAACTGGATTACTGGCTGGGCTTTATAAAAAGCTGTGGCTGACACTGAAACGATACAGGACAAGGTTAAACTTAACACAGTTGGAGGCGGATGAAGGTTTACTTAGAGCCATGAGGCACAGAGTGTTGTCACAACATTTAAGACAACATTTGATGAACACTGCCTGCACATTAGAATAAACACTGCCAGTTAACCAGCAAACAAGATACAAGGAAATTTAAGTGTTACGCAAATTTATGCAAGGATGCAAATTTAGTCCTTGGTGTGATAAAGTTAAGAGATTATGGAAAATAAACTTTTTCACTTTCTTGGTGAGAGTATATAAAAAGATCAATACAACTCTTTAGGTTAGCATGAACACTGGAGAAAAGGGGACAGCTAACCCGGCTCTGTCCAGGGTAACAAAATCTGCCTACCGGAACCTAATGTTTCATCTTGTTTGTTTAATTCGTCCAAAAACCAAACGCTAAAAATGGCAGAGTTAGACAATTTGAGCAAGACAATTTCTTAGCCTGGCTCTTTAATTTCCTGGTGTCTCCGTATTTTTTGTAAGTATTAAACAAACAATATATATCATGTTAATTAATGAGCATCAGAGGAGCTGGTGGGCGGATTTTGTTTCCTTTGGACAGAGCCAGGACAGGCTGGTGGTAGCAGCCTTATGACTTGAGTGGTATTGATCTTCTTATTTAACTCTTAACAAGAAAGCAAATTTCTGACAAATGACTAAATATTTTTAAATGTGCCTGGTTTCCACAGTGCTTACTCACCATCAATGTTGAGCATCATTTTCCACATGGCTGGCCGTACTGACTGATGGAAGCCAAACCAAACCTCTCTTCCTCCACCTAGCGGGTGGTCATAACCCTCTGGGGAGGAGAAGAAGGACCGTCCGACAGGTGTGTACCTGGTAGTGACAGGGAGATTCACTAAGGTGAGCTTGGAGCACAAAAATAGAACTCAGGCTGGGAGTTGCATTCCCTGTGTGGTTCACTGGGTGCAGCATAACACAAGCTCTGCATGAGTTACTGGTTTGAAACCACGGGAGGCTAAAAAGGTTTTCGTTCATGTTACTAAAAGCTATTTCGGTTAATGGATTCACCAAATGGCAGATCACATAAAATATGCTTTTAATCCATATGTCCATGTTGTAATCAAATCCCACTTGGACCATCTGCAAATATACTGAAAATATATCCTTGGTATTGTAGGGTAAGCAAGTGTTTCCACCAAACGACACCTGTTACAATATGTGACGCCTTTAGGGTTAAAATACTGCATGATAAATTAGGGGAGCTGTACAGTAGCTCCAGGATGAAAGTATCCTTGGATCATATTTCATGACCAGAACTAATCAACAAAAAATAGTCTTCTCATGCTTAATTCAGTAATATTTAAATCATAACTCTTTATGTCACTGAAAACTGTAACATGGTTATTGTAAACCACAGCATACAGTAGTCATGATTTGAGCTAAATATTTAAACAAACTTAAAAATCTTAGAGACAAGTAATTATTTCAAATATTACGCTACACTGAGCTTTCAATATAATTCAAAGTATTTAAATATGAACTAGGCGTGAATTTCTTTACCATTCTTTTTAAATATTCCTATAAAAAAATAAATCTTTGCAGATGGTCAACGGAAAAAACTCACTTCATGGAGGGCAGATGACGCAGGACAACGTCCACAGCGTGAACAGGGTTGGTGCTAATCGGTTTGTCCAGGTCCACTGGTTCGGCCACAGCGCGTCCCGTCAAGACTTCATGCAGCATGTGCCAGCTGACCAGTGACACAAACTTAATGGTGACCTTAAATGGGCGGTCCTTCCCACCGTCACCTGGTAGGGTGACATCCAGATCCACCTGAAGAGGAAAACAAGGGTCTCAATGATAAATAAGCATGTGTCTCCAGGCCCATTCTTTAGGGCCATAAAAAAAATCTGTTTAATTTTTTTCCCAAATTCCCTGCTTTTTGTTTTAATTATTCTGTTTTTTTACTATTGAAGCACATTTTATCATCACATAGCAGAAAGAGCCTATAATCATGTGGTGGAGGAATAAATTAAGAAAATATTACAAATTGAATCAATATCTAATTTGTCATGTTTATAGAAATATTGAAATGTATGTGCAATTATTTAACGGGACAAATCACAATAAATGTATTGCAACAGCAGGATATTAAAATACAACTATTAAATATATTATTTAATAGGAATAATGAATGTGAATGCATTGTTGCAATACATGTATTGTGAAATGTTTCCTAACAAACAGGTTATTACTTGACATTACTTGCAGCTGAACACACAGTATAAGTGGGTCTGAAGGCGGCAACTGTCACATGGAGAGAGCTCCTCTTTGTTTACAAAGGTTGACCAGGCGTAACGGTTTATGTTTTTCTAACAGAATATCTGACTCCATCCAAACAGCCATGAAATCTATGAGCTGGCATCTTGCATCTGCTGATGTGGATGCAATTCTGAGATATTGTTGAAATGGTGAGCTCTTGCTAAGGCACTGTCTTCACTCACACTCACACACACACACACACACACACACACACACATTAAGTGTGAGCCGATTTATACAGCACACACTTGTGACCTTGACATTCTCTGTCAAGTTAAACTGTGATTTTTGTTGGTCCAGACTAACCAAAACACCAGCATCCAAATGTTACTGTGTAGTCTTACCCCACCAGTGGCGACAGGAAGTGGGTTAGCAGTGTAGAGGCTCCTCTTCCCATCATAAACTGGCAGAACGTCGCCAAAGATAGTCACCTTGAAATGCTGAACCATGGAGTCCACCACCTCCCTGAAAAAAAAAACATCACCACACAGGTAGTGTTAGCTAACTCTCTGATATTCACAGTCCAGGTGGTCTACACTGAACAAAAAAGTCCAGTCTCCTGAGGACAGTCTGCTCAATACCAGCTCAAGACCTGAACCACTTTTAGCCTTTGCTGTTACCTGTTGACCCGGCGAGGACATTTTTCTGGATTGATGTCCACCTCATACAGATAGACGTCGATCTTGGGTATTTCCACCTGGAAGCAGTTGGCGAGAAGCTTGATGGGCTTCCCAATGGTGCCATAGCCAGGTCGCCGTGGCAACGAAAAAAGGGCTTGGGCTTGGGCTTCAGCGGCTCCTAGAACAACAACACATAATTAAAAACAACTGTTTACACTCTGGCTTTTCTAAAAAAAAAAAAAAAGCATAAAACTGTTATGACAATTTGAATATGACTTTATATTACATGATCTATCTTAGTAATACAATCGTATAGTGTTAATGTAAATACTTAAAGCTGCTTTAATCAATATCTAAAACTTAACAATGGATCTAATGACTATGTATTGTGAAAGGTGTCACTCGCACTGGTGAATTGCCCAGGAATTATCAGCCGACTTTGCAGTTTCCCCCCTCAGCCCAACGGAGCATATTTAATGCCTTTCAGTCAGTGGGTTTACACCTGCAACTTTATGGTTTGGTTTACTCTCAACATTTTCATCAGAGTCGTTTTCAGCAGTAGGCAGCTGTTAAAGTATCTGTCATAGGTAGGCAAGTATTTGCCTACATGTTTGCCATATCAACTATAATGTGATAAAGGGAAAAGGAAAATGTTAAATAGTGTGTTTTACAGCTTGTTGCGCAACCTCCAAATGGCCAAAATTAGCATATTAATGAAAGTTTAATTAAAGACGAATTTGTCTTTGTCTTAATTTCTTAGTATAAGACTAGGGCTGGGCATTGAAACAATAATTATTATAACAAATGTTCAATAAATGTTTGATTTAATTAATTTGAATCAAACAAATTAGCACTATTTTTTCATATATTTATTTTGTTTAGGAAAAGGGACTGAAAAAAGATTTTACTTAATTTTACTCATGCGTATGTGTTGAAAAAAAGACTATATCATAACTATATTGAATATTCTACCTCAGATTTATGAAGTGATCAACTGTTTGGCATCGAGTGTTTGTTATGACCATAAAGAAAAGTTTAAAACCACATTTTTGCTTATCAGTGCAATTAATTCCTGAAGTTTGGTGCATTTTTTCCATGAGCAACTCTTTTAGTAACGTGACACAAAATCCAGTCCTCATTCACCATCAGCATTTACGGCCCAACATTCAATGTCCCAAAATAGCTAAAAAAGAACCCAAACCAGTAATCATGAATGTGATCTACCGTTTCAGACGAGCAAAGAGCTTTGAGCGGAAGACAAACTGGAGGAAGGATGTGGTTAATGAGGAGCAGAGGGTGGATGCTGGGACTGAAGATGGTCAGGGACGTTAAAGATTGCCTCATATCAAACTGACAAAACTGAAACAAGCGAGCCGTCCCGGTTTCTCCCACATCAATCCGATAACGGCCGTATCAAAGGTTACAGAGTTTGGTGACATTTTAAATAAAGACCAGCTCATCATTCGAAGATTTCTCCTTACTGACATGGCCTTTGCCAGACACGAGGAAAAGTAGGCGGGTGACAACACGCCAATTTGACACCAATTTTCATAAATGCCAAACTGGAAAGTACTCAGTGATAAAAAGGTGACATCACACAACCACACAATTTCCACAAATGTGACTCAGCACATCTACATACACACACACACACACACACAATGACCAACATGACAAAGTCTGCACGTACACTCAGAGCTCAGGCTGTTAAAATAGCAAGAGGTGCGCTTTGTTGTAATGACAGAAAAACAATTGTACTGCTGAAAAACAGTAATGATGAATATGGTCGTGAACTGACTGCGGCAGAGAAGCTGTGGGTGGAGTATTTAACCGTTTCAGCCTGCAGCAGAGAGCTCAGACTGTTAGAGTGGAGGGCTGACCCTGAACCTGCCGTAAGGAGTCATCTTTCAGTAAAAGGACCGCTCTTTCTGCCGAGGCATCCCCAGGTCCCTTCCTCCTCTGTGGCGTTCACATGGCAATGGTGCCCATGTTGCTATAGTTTTTCCATAGCAACTAAAGGCGTACTGACAGGAGAAGGAACAGGTGCACACAGATTTGTCTCATTTATCTTGGAGGTCAGGTGATAAAAACACTAAGAAAATTGTACTTTATTTGCATGGTCTTTATTTTTTCTCAATTTTTAGTATATTCATGCTTTGATGTGTTTTCAGTAATAGTTGGTTACTTGCGATGCAATATTGGTCATTTCCAGTGCATTGTCTATTTACATCTACTTACGTCTCAATTCCAAGATTCAAATCTTCTTCAATACCTCACGATGTTTATTTAGTAAATTATGATCTCATTTAGAGGAAAATAGACCATAAAGCAGAAAATGGTTTATGATTCCAGTTAAAAATAACAGTTAACATGACATATACCTAGCTAAACAAGCTAGCTAGATCCACAGTCTTGTCCAAATATAGTGACTTCCAGTGCAGCTGGCTGCAAAAAAATCAAGAAGACAACAGCCATTTAGGCAAACTTGAGGTTTAAAAATGGCAGTCCACAAACCAATGTATAATGTCACAATGACTATGACTTCTTTTATATAGTGTATGTACCATACATGCACAGTTTACCAAGTATCGTACCATATACCATGTGTATGAACCATAATTAACTATTTTTGCTCTGCCAAGCACCTGAAGAATGTTTGCTTTTCCATTTTTAAACTATAATGCAAGAACTGTAGAGAGGAAAATCAACAAGTGACAAGAAAAGAAATACAACCTCAGATTTCTTTGAGGAATTATGGAAAACATCCTTAACTAGGCACAAGACTGACAGCACCAGTAATGACCCAAAAACACAAGGGTTCACTGTAGAATGAGCAACAATGGAGAGACTAATGACCGCATATCAGACTGCTTCATTATACAAACAACCAGTAACAGCCCACACGGAGCTGACATTCAACCCACACACTTTAGGAGAGTACGCCACTGATGTAATATTGTACAGACCTAATATCACTACACCACTGCTAGAGACTAAAAGGTATTTTTAAATTAAATTGTTTTAATCTCCTCTACCTCGCAGACTTCATTAAACACTACAGATGTGCGGAGAGACGCCTGCAAAATATTAAATCTAGTTTTACTGAAGATGAAAAATTCTTAGCTTCCAGCTTCTCAATTATGAGGATTTACTTTTTTCCTTTGTTTAGACCATTATAACCTTTATAAACTTTATATTATATTTTGCCTGTTACCTTGAGTTCTGGGAAATTATGAGGGGCATTTTAAAAGATTTCTGTGATGTAAATGATTAACTTTAGTAAAAGAAAAATAATTTACAGAATTGACAACTCAATAATGGAAATATCTGCTTGCTGCAGTCCTAAATCAGATCCATAAGTAACTGCATGGAGAGGGGTGAAAATATGTGGCAAAAATGTGTTAGAGCTCTTAAATTACTGACAGAAGTGGCTTTTTGGATTTATGCATAAAATTACAACTTCTAAAAGGTGAAATAACCCAAAACATACGAGAACACAAAACATGGCCAAGGGATATTTGCAAGATGAATTTTATGACGAATCCGAGGCCGATCTGTGTACTTCTAGCTTTTGACTTTTGC
>JAPMOB010233643.1:0-12394 GCA_029875015.1 Lepomis gibbosus
CTCCTGCTGCCCCCGTGTTCCTACTCGACACCCTCTGCTACAATTACAACTACTGTTACTAGTCCTATTGCTATTATTACAGTTATTATTATTATGAACATTATTATAAATATCTGTACCATTTTTCATTCAGTGTATAGCAACATTATCTTTACTGTCTGTACCTCTGTGTGTATACTGTGTAGGCTGCCTCCCTCCCCTCTCTCTCTGTCCTTCTCTCTCTCTCTCTCTCTCGCTCCCTCACCCCCAACTGGTCGAGGCAGATGGCCGCCCACCCTGAGCCATGGTTCTGCTCGAGGTTTCTGCCTCTTAAAAGGAAGTTTTTCCTTGCCTGTGTCGCCTAGTGCTTGCTCTTGGTGGGAATTGTTGGGCTTCAGAGTATGGTCTTGGACTTCAGCGTATGGTCTAGACCTGCTCTTTATGAAAAGCGCTGGGAGATAACTGTTGTTGTGATTTGGCGCTATATAAATAAAATTTAATTGAATTGAACATAAATTGGAATAGGACAGAAAACACTCCCTTTGCTCTGACCTTTATGCACTATTAGCAGAATTAAGGTCCTTATATTTTGATACATGTTGATTTACTGAGACTGTACCTCATATGGGGCTCCCTTGAAAATACTGGCACTCTTGTAGATGGAGTCGGTCAACAGGCGGTTTTCCTCACTCTCAAGCTCTTCTGCTGTCCTGTACAGAAATTTTGGGACCATACCTCCCTCAGGGATGTCACACTGGAAAGGGCAGAGGAAAAAAAACCCCATCAAGGTCAACCAATGACAACAACAGACAACTCACATGAATATATGTGTGTATTGGAACATGAGTTTGCATATGTACCAAGGTCGCTACAGTGTCTGATTTCACTTAATTTCATTTTGTAGTGTGGGTTTTACACAGTCACGGGCAGGCGCCCTCTCGGTGGGTAAAGTCCACTCGTAGCTGTGTAAATTTGCCAGTTTAAGAGAGATAAGGCCAGGTTAGGTTTGTTGGACTCAATGAAACGCAGTTAAAACTGTAAAGAGTGGATGGAATGCACTGTACAGTGTTGAATTGTGAGCTGGCTAGCAGTTGTGCTAAAATAACGTGTTGATCTTTACAATGCGCTGAGCCAAGTGTAAGACTGACCTGACCTGTACATATAGTACATCCTTCTCCTGTCCAGACAGTAAACGGCTGCAAAAGAAATGTCTGTATATATACACTGTAGTTCCATGTGTGCTCTTGTTTAGTTGACACACCTCTCAGATTTAATTTTTAGAAAGCAAAATGAGATTTTCAGTAAGACACATATCTTACCAGATAGAGTCACTTAATACACGGATGTTACTTGTTGCTGATGGACTAAAACCACATAAACCTGAGGCTATAAGGACCATCGCACAATAAAGGAGTGATAGCCGAAACGTCAAATCAGGAGCACAAGGCCTGGCACACATTCTTTCACCGTGTCTGTTCGGGTATGTTGAGGACTAAAGCTCACCATGCAGTCCCCTCCCAAGAAATCAGGGATGATTTCTTTGTCAATGTAGTCCACCAGTCCTCCTGGACCCTGGTAGTCGTTTCCAGCATAAACAAGGAACTTTCTACGGGTATTCTCATGTATCAGGGGGCTGACCTGGAAACAAGACACCACGAGTAGTCAGAGAACATGTGACAGGGTCACTTGTTGTGAACTGTAAAAATCAATCCATGAATATCTGAATTAATCATGTTTAGAAATAAACAGGTTAGCTGGTTGATGGCCTTGCTAAGTATCTGTATTTCATAATGATTTTATCATCATAATTGCGCATACTGTTTATTTATAATTCAACTTTCTATTTGTTGATATATATCTTTCACATCTCTAGGAAGAAACTGTTAAAGCCCTTACTTATCAGTTTATATAATGCCGCAACTATGATTTCATTGCTTTTATTATTGTTTTGATTTATTTTCAAATACTGATGTACTTGTACTACTACTCTGCTTTATTATTTGCTGACTGCTGTTACTCTCCCACAAACTATAGCTTTGAACATTGTTGTAGCAATCATCAAATGTACCCAATGCAGATCTGCATATTGCATGGTTATAATTAAATTTCTTTCCATTTCTTCTTCATTTATCATGTGCTCATATTCATAATGTTGCAATCTCTGCATCTGTACAACTTGATCCATCCATCCCCAATTAAATGATTAATTAAAGCAAAATGATGAGCTTCTTACCAGGGTCCAGAGCACTGGAAAAACTCTGGGTGCCCTCAGTATGAGCAGACGACCCAGGGTCTCGGGGTAGTTGGCCTCCACCACCTCGATGATTCTCAGCAGAGCCTTAACACCTGGTCTCCACAGGTGCCGCATGTTAAGACCCTCCAGATCCACCAGGCAAGTCCAGCAGCTGACCGACACATTAAAATAGAACTTACATGACTGTATATGCAAGCATGTGTACACCTGATTAGCTGCTACCAGTGAGACACTGACAGAAGATAGATGAATTAATATCTAGGCACCTAATGGGTCGCCCGAAGACTCTGGTGTTTTCTTCACAACGCCTCAGTCCCTCCTCGTTGATGGACAGGACCTGGGTCACATTCATCGAGTTGTAGCATTAATGTAATGGAAGGTATTTTAGCTGAAAATGTTGAAGCATTCATCTTGTATATGTATTCATGTCACCTGTTTCAGTAGCATCTCCTCTCCCAAGGCTCGTACCAAACCCTTAGTGTCCATTTGTCCCAGACGCAAGACATACAGAGGACGGCCGTCTAAACCACACACAAGCCAGTTCATAACAGAAGTTATCTCTTTGCACTTTTCATATAGAGCAGGTCTAGAACATACATTGTAATATTTTCATAGTAATAATTTTTACAGCGTTGTCTAAATAAAGCTGGTATTTACCACCCTAACAGGTATAAACTAAGCATGTAAACATTCAAAGGGCACTTCCTATGTTCAAACCTAGTTGATAGCTGAGCTGTCAAAAGCAATGACTCATTTTCAAACATTCAAGCTGGGACAGATGGTGCTCAGACTTTACGGTCAATAATTAACAGGGTGTTTAAACCTATGTAAACATATATACTATAAATACAGAAGGCCAAATCCTGCTGCCTCTGTTTCTTTAGGTTTATTGATAAGTGCCAAACAACAGCACAATAACAGGAAACAGTGAAATGAAGTGAAAATACACACTTCAGATAAAATAGGCAGGTTATTATGCACAGTACCTTTGTCGTGGTGGTGCCAGCCTCCAGTGTAGCAGTCCTGAAGCAGTTGTGGGCACTCCCATGTGTCTAACAGGAAATCTACCTGGTGCTGCTTCCTCCAAGTAAGGGACTGGCACAAGAGCTCCCGGGCCTTGTCCAGGTTGAAATCTCTGGCCCTCAGGAAGCGCAGCACATGTTGATCCTTTGGAATCTGTGCAACAACAAGAAGGAGTCAAACCTCCAATGCATTGCTTCATGTTAAAGTTACATGTATTAACATTTAAGCCAATGGATGCTTGTTTTCCATCTAATAATCTACAGTCCATGTGAGAAGCAAAACTAACATTAAGCGTGGAAGCATGTCTAGAAATAAATGTGTATTTTACATAACTGCACAGACTGCTCTGTAGTCAAACAAAACTGTGTTTGTGACCTTGCCCTTGTGGTTATCTTGGAGCCACTGGCGCAGTCGAATAAGACAGCTCTCCTGCAGAGGCGTTAAATCACCTAGGTAACGTCTTATGTAGTCAGCATCCAACTTGTCTACAGGCCAAAACACATAAAGTCAGCACATATTGCATGCATATAATGGAGACACCAGGAGCTGTGCGCTAATCATGACTAGTGAGTAACCACTGACCATCAGGAGAGCCAGCCAGCAGCTCTGTGGTACCGGATGGGTCTTTACTGTCGAGCACATTCTTAGCACTGCTCACTGGGATGGCTCTCGCAGTTGAGGGCGGCAGCAGCTGGAGCCTGGCAGCAGCAGTGCCAGAGACAACAGGTGGGATCCACCGAGGTATGTAAGTCAGTCCTTCTTCCTCCAGCTCTCTGAGGTAGTACTCAATAATCTCTTTACCCTACAACATAGGAAGGAGACAAGACTTCTGGTTGATGTGACTGTCCAGGTGACACTATGGCTAAAGCATGTAAAATCAAGCACAGACCTGAACAACAGGTCACAGAATACTGTAAGTGCAAGTTCACTTTCCACAATTTTTTGGCAGGTGTGGAAGAAATGCTGTAAAGTAAGAATGCTTTCAAAAATAGATATTTTCTGTCGATTAAAATAAAAGTGGCTGAACAAAAACAAAATCAAAATCACATTAATATTTGTTGTGGCCACAATTTACCTTTAAAATAACATCAGTTCTCCTAGGTACACTTTTACAAAGTCAGGGATTTTGTAGGACTATCATCAGGTATACCAAAGAGATGTTAATAATCCCAAATTCTACATGAAGGATGAAACACAAAAACGGAAACAGCTGTGTAGGAACTGGGTGAGGAACAGCCAGACTCAGCTAACAAGGTGAGGTTGCTGAAGACAGTTTACTGTCAAAAGTCATACAATATGGCAAGACTGAGCACAGCAACAGGATCCAAGGTAGTTATGCTACAACAGCAAGGTCTCTCTCTGGCAGAAATTTAAGGGCAGACGGGTTTCTAGATGTGCTGTCCAAGCTCTTTGAAGAAAGCACAAAGAAACAACGTTAAGGACTGTAGACGCAGTGGTCCGCCAAAGAAACATACTGCAGCTGATGAAAGACACATCACGCTTACTTCCCTCCGCTTACTTCCCAAGACGTCCAGCAATGCTGTCAGCTCAGAACTGGCAGAAAACAGTGGGACCCTGGTCCACCCATCTACTGTCTGGAAAAGTCTTGTCAGAAGTGTCCTTCATGAAAGACTTGCGGCCAAAAAGCCATCCCTCTGACGTGGAAACAAGGCCAAGCAACTCAACTATGCATAGAAACACTGGGGTTCAGAAAAATGGCAGCGGGTGCTCTGGAATAATGAGTAAAATTTGAAATATTTGGCTGCAGCAAAAGCCAGTGTGCTTGTCAAAGGTCTCGAAGACAGTTCAATAATATCTGCAGGCAACAACGAAGCATGGTTGGAGGTTCCTTGCAAGTTTGGGTCTGTCTGGGATTATATGAGGAGAGTGAAGCAAGTGAGGCTGCCTAAATCCACAGAAGGACTGTGGGGAGTTCTCCAAGATGTTTGAGCCGACCTACCTGCCGAGTTCCTTCACAAACTCTGTCCAAGTGTACCAAGAAGAAGTGATGCTACTTTGAAGGCAACGGGAGGTCACAGCAAATATTTATTTAATTTAGAAATTCTCTCTGCTTATTCACTTTACATTTTGTTAACTAATAAATATAATCTATTTATATGTATTTACAGCATTTTTTCCCCACACCTGCCTACCGTACTGTATATAAGTAAAAGTCAATTCAAAGATACAAACCTTTTTAATGCTACTAGCATACTGTTTCATAGCTATCTTCTCAGCCATGCTCTCAAAACCAAAGAAGGACTTTATATCCAGACTGGCCGTCTGTTCGAAGCATGTCCAGTCCTCATTCTCTGGATGAACCTACAGAAGAGGGTTAGAGGGTATCGCATTATTACACACTACTATTTTTAAGTGAACATTTCAACACACACTTCATATGATGTATTGTATGCGACTGTACATACAATTTAAAGTGAGTGAATCATAAACAACAGAAATTATATTGGTGATTTTATATTATGTTGTGAAAAAGTTAGGTAGGCAGGTAGGTATTACTTGTAAAAGAGCCACTTATACACACATACACATATAAGTATATTTTGATATATTTTAGGTGGACTACACTAAGATTATGTTTCCATTTGGTATTACTCTGTTTTTAAGTGCTAGAATACAGATTTTTGTTATTTACAACAGGTGACAGTGCTGTAAGGCTGTTTTTAGTGTTCACTGGTGGAAGTTTAAGTTTAGGTGGTGCTTGTAAAATGCAGAGAAGTTTTTGAGCATGTGATATTGTGTGGGAACACGTCACGGGTAATAAAGTAGGAACAGAACATCAAGTTGGTAATGGACCAGGCGGAGATGAAACTTTGGATAATAATCACCTTCCGTGATGTTGAAATCTGTCTTCAAATAAAACCTCATTCACCCTCATGGACTTCATTGTAGGGTTTTCAAAAGTAAGTTGCATTTAATTCAGTGGAACATGAGTGAAAACTAAAAAACTTTGTAGACTGACTTGGAAGTTGGAGCGTGGTAAATCGGCCACTACAATTGGATTGATTCAAACTACAGTGACTTTGTGTAGTGTTTAGCACATTTGGCACACCAGAAGACCACTTAGAATTAATAATTCAGAAAACAAAAGCCAGAGTTTTACTGGTATGCATGTGCAGCACTTAGGATCTCATCTCTGACTTTTTTTTTTTTTAACGAGGCATTGTAAAAGTGTTACACAGTGTAAAACAGTAAAACAAGTACAACAAACAAATAAAACACTAATGGAGGCTGTCGTGCTTGCTCTCTCTGTTGTTTTTCTCTGCGGCTCACCGTGTAGTTGCAGCACTCACGGACAATGACTCTGTTCGAAAAGGTCTCGTTGTGGACCTCAATGTGGAGCGTCCTGTCGCTGCGATTCAGAGTGTTCTTTTGGATAAAGTACAGGTAGTCTACACCAGCAATCTACATGCAGAAAATAAAATTATGTTAAAATATTACACATAAGTTGATCAAAAAAAACATTCATGCATTCTAATGCAACGTTGCCTCAAAATACCACCTTTAAATGTTGCCACTCTCTAGCCACAGTCCTGAAAAATGTTCCTTCGTTTTGTTGTTCAAAACAAATAATCTTTTTATAGCAACTCTTTCATGGCCTTTGCTCCCTAAAAGGTCAGTGGACAGGTACCCGTTTGAGAAGCCGCGGGGCATCAATGTCGATCACACAGCGCCTCTCAGTCACCAGCATGGATCCATCCTCGCTTTGGTTCTCGCTGATGATCTCACTGTCCACAAACACTGGGATCAGGGGGCACTTTGGGAACCTCCTCAAATAGGCCTGAGAGGGGGAGAGAAGTCACATTTAAATTTAGTGAAAGAAATTAGTCAAAGAAATGTGTAGATTCTCTTGTTTTTATGTATTATTGTTCTCATCCTTGTTGATTATTTATTTTTTTAAACAACACTGTTATGCCCTTTTGTCCTGCCTACTATGAGGCAGCTCTCAGATTGGGCAGGAAGGCTTTTTAAAAATGGATCTACTAGAAGAAGCTCGGTAGTACTTGCCATAAGAGTAAGTTCTTGCTGACTTAATAGTACAGCACGTAATTTCTGTCAGGTTAGGGTGTATTTAATAGTTAGGGGCTTTAACATTTTATATAAATACATATTAAAATTTGATGCTGTTTGCACAGCTGCGGCAGCTTTAACAAGCAGTGACCATCTGTCCAAGCCAATTTCTCCAGAGCTCACCAGTCAATATTGATTGAGTCGCTGAGCTGCAGTCTCAGGATGTACCAAAACAGACCTCAGTCTATGGAACCAGTTGCAGAGTGGGTTTTCCACATAAGCTGTTAAATATAAATGTTATCACCATGCTGTATAAAGCATATCACTAATACTAGAGCCCTAGATGTGGCAATATAATATGCAGCAATTCTGCACAGTTACCTGTAACTGAAAAGCTTTTAAAAGTTAGTGTGAACCTGACTATATTAGTTGATTACTTGACATGCAGTAAAAAGCAACAAAAAAAGACTTTTAATTAATTATTGTTTTATCTCTCCAAATTCCCACTTAAAGCACTGATCTTCCAGCAACACACCCACGCATGTTGTTTGTATCGATACAGCACGGCAGCATGAGCAACCTAATCAATACAATGACATTATTCACTAAGCAAATTAATGGGAAAGGTTTCCTTGGTAAATAAGCAGAATTGACTGGTGTTGTGTAACAGACAGCAAAAACAAGGTTTCACTGATAGCAGGCCAACTGAAATCTGTGTCCTACCTATTCCTCTCAGAGCTATAACCATAAAAGCATAATGGGAACACAAAATAGAAAAGATGAGCAGAATGTGTTGGCAGACTATCAATGGCCTCAGAAGACTTGTCAGAAAACGATATTGACTTGAGCAAAAACTGCTTTATTTTCTTAGGTGATATTGATTAAATGCAATACTATGAGTGTCGTCTGTGTTCAGGTAGCGTGTATCTACATCTGAACAAATCTTGTGCATTTCGAGCACAAGAAGACCTAGGAAAGTCATAAAGACGTGCCATGAAAGGGACAACAATGATGTCTCTGGTTAAACATTCAGTAATATCCAGGACAGTGAATAGGACTGTTAGCTGGAGTAATAACCTAGAGTACATCTGGGTGGGGGAACTAATGAGGTGGTAGACTATTCACTACTTTTTCTCCTTTTTATGCCATCAGTGCCTGGATCTTTTCATAGGAGCTATTATTTACTTTTTCACAAAAGGCCCATTTTCGAGATCCTTTTCAGTAAAGTGCAGTGATGCAAGAGGGATTGTAGAGAGAGATGCTTCATGGAAAATGAAGCTTGTATAGGTGTTGACTTGGGACTGTTGGGTGAAGGTGCAGTGCAAAGTGTCAGTGTAGCATCACAGTCTTTAACCCGCTCTGAGGATATTGCATAAGTCTTTGGCTTAATATATAACTGCAGAGAACAAGAAACAGACGGTAAGGTGGGTGGAAACAGACAGATTCTCATGGAACAAAAGTTAAATGTACACACTTAACTTTCGTTCAGTGTTTGCTTCAGTGTCACTGACATGAATTAAAAGCATTTAGTTTTAGGTTGTAGGTGAAGAGAGAAAATGCATCGGTATCATAAAAAGCAAAGCAAATTAATCATACAGTGAATTAATGATGGAATCCTTGTTGCTATTTCAGTGTATTGCCCGCGTTTGACCGTTGAATATTGCTGCATTAAAATCAGAATTCTTTTGACGGTTACATAAACATAGCTAGAAACATTTCTGCTGACTCACTCTCTTATCTTAGCATTATGTCATCTGCAAGAAATGCAAGGTAAACTGTATCATCAAAGGCTTTTTAAAAACTGCAATCATATAAAATAACAAAGACTCCTGACCCCTTACATGCATCATATTTTAATGAAAACAAAATAAATGATTGCATCCACAGGACAATACACAAGACAAGTTTTAAGAGGTTACAGATGCTTCAATAATGTGTGTGTATCTTTAATAATTTCTGCATAAATATCAGACATCTAGGCAATTTTAAAGAGGCTAAACATGTTAAAAAAAAAAATCATCAGCCTGGCAGTGAATAAATGGGAAAGACACTTTGCATTTCATAAGCACCATGCAGAACAAAGTTTAATAAGCAGCTGTCTCACAGTGTGTACCCTGTAGATTACTGTATTTACTGCAGCTTCAGGAGAGAAGAGGGTATACAGTGTAATTTGTCCAGTCACTTCACACGCAGCATTTATTGCAGGCAAGTGTATATCAAGAGTGAGAGGGATGACCCTGGGAGGCAGACAAGGCTAGAGACATTTTTATAAGTTTCTGAAAGTGTCTGATCGCTTGTAAATTGCCACGGCCAAGACCCTGAATCTAGTGAATAAGTAATTTATTTTATATTTTTGTGTTTAATAAGAGCAAAAGCAGAATATGTTTAAATATATTGCATTTAGCAAAGCCACAAAGGCTAGAATTGAAATAAACAGACCCCATTCCAGTTCAGTTATATAAGATCCTGCAAAGTAATAGCCTACAGGTGGCAGCCATTGCTGTCTTCTGGTTGGTCATGTGAGTTAAGAGGTGACCGACACTCTGGATCATACTCACCGCCATTATTAACTCGAATGGATGTTTGTAGACCCGAACAGGGGACTGGTATTCCTGCACCATGGTTGAAACTCTGTTGGATAAACACAAAGACACTGACATGACAGCACTGTAGAAGCATGACAACAACGTGCACGGACTCTTGTCCTGTGTCCCTCTTCTTCAGGCATCAGCTGACAAAATGACCAGTAAATCTGACATGACCTTCATTTGATGTTGAAATGTTTCACTATATTTGGATTAACCCATAGTCTGTAGCCTACAGTAAAGAAAGATACTTTTTTAGAGCCACTATGGTTGACATCTTTGAATAATATCAAGAATCGAAAGGCATACAATCAGGCCGAAGTTTGTATGTGCGGCCATGAAAACTATACGTGCACATCATTTCGCCTGACCAGGGAACAAAAAGACCAGCTTGCCTTATAGCAGTCCAGAATCCTTTCCGGTAAAAGTCTGAAGCGTCGCTGTAGCTGTATATTATCTGTATTGTCAGGTGAGTGGGGAAAGTGTAGTTTCCCGCATTGTAAACGGCAAAATGAAAACTACAGTCGTGTCCGTACGTCAATCTGTACTACCACAGACTGGTTAACTCCGCCTTTTTCAGACAAACAGGAAGTCACTGTAACACTTTGTTTTGGAAAATAAGTAGCTGGCGTTTTATTATGAAAGGCCCGAACACTTTACAGTTTGTCTCACTCGTTTTGCTACATTTGTCGAATCATCCCCATACAGTCTATGATCATCCCTGACATGCATTAGGCTGCACTTTTTCAATATAGCATATACTGTTCATGCTGTAATTTGACATTAGAAATGTAATGTGGGCTGATGTTCCTGTTCACATATTCTTATCCACATCACATCTATCTATACTGCCTCTGCACCATGGTCTGTAGAAAACATTTCGTTAGGCTGTATACTTGAATGCGAAGAATGACAATACAGTTTGACTTTATTTAACTTTGATTTTGACAACATGTTCAGCCATGTTGTGACTTGTGCAATGAACTTATGCCTTGATGTTTTGGTTGGTAAGACTATTCAACAGAGAACTGGTATAATCCATAATGCCCCGGAAACAACAGACAGTTGTATATATTCATTTGCGTCATTGTGTCAAAGCATTTGCAATATGTTCAAAACAATGAGAAATTTCTTTCATGATGCGCACAAGTGACAAGATGATGTAGGGATGAACATGCAGTTTTTAAAATTTCAATTTTGACCTGAGAAATGTACTAAAGCGACTGAGAAAACTTTAATATCAGCAAGCCTGATGCAGCATTATTGTTGTATTTTAAATTCTTTTGACATAAAGAGGCAATTGAATACCTACATACAAATTAGTAAAGCAAATGTATGTTTGACAGCAGAACAACTTTAGCTATCACCTTCGTCGAAAGTTGCCTTATAATATTTTGTATAATCCTTCATTAGTGTTTATTATATGTGGAAAGGGCACCCTCTCTTCATTTCCAGCATTACTGAAGTCAAAGCTGAAAATGCAATTTTAAACCAACAGCAGCACATCAGTGTTAGGTTTAACAAGCAAACTGTTGCTGACACAAAAGAGGTGAGGGCCTTTTACATGTCTGTGCCCAGAGGCCTGTATTGACATTGGTGTTTGGGAGTGCATTAACATATTAGCGATCGACTTTAGACTCTGGAATTTAGGTTTGATTTACTAAAGCCAAATGCAGATTACATTCATAGCTTCAGCCCAGCTGCTTGCCCAATAGGCACCTGATATATATTCTTCACCTTGCAAATGTTAGGTGTTAGGGCTGCAATATAATGGATTGCTTTTGCTGGTTATTTTTCGCAAAATACACATGTTTTTTTCAAATTATTGGAACGGTTATGCCTTCGTAATTTTCTGAAGAGTGTGGTTAGCACCTTGTCACTGTTTAGTTTTTTAAGGATTCATCCTGCAAATACTATCACCGTGATCTTGCAGTTCAGTCCTTTACACAGTTACAGTGAATACTGCTTGGCATTGCAATACTAGTTTAAACATGTTATTCAGGAACATTATTTTGTTGAAGTATTTGCTGTCTCTTTACTGCTTCACAGTAGCTGCTCCAGGGAAATGCAGCTGGTCCCACATTGAGACTCCTGAAGCAGCATCTGAGAGGGGGGGGCGTTCAAAGCATCTGGATCTGGCAGCCTACAAAAGGTACTGGAGTCCAGCAGGGGACATCCTGAGAGGGGGAAGTGGAGTTCAGATAAGCTCTTTTCCCTAATTAGCCTCAGGCACAAAGAATAATGTTGTCATGAAACAAGCTGCCCTCAGCAACTGTCTGCACACAAAAATGGTGCCACCTTTGTGCAACTGCTCACATATGCTGGTCTTTCTCAGAAAATACTACAAAATAAACAAAACATGTGCTATTTGGGTTCATTTCTCAAGCTTTGCTTTATCGGTCATAGTACATAACTGTGTTGTGTGTTATTCTGGCTATGTGGTCTATGTTGGGAATATTTCTTAGGTGTCTTAATTGATGTAACAGGGAAAGGTAAGACAGGTCTAGCTTAGAGTAATATAGCT
>JAPMOB010233650.1:0-34327 GCA_029875015.1 Lepomis gibbosus
TGTCGAAACACAAAGAACTTGTTCGCGAGTAGGCACCGGCTCCGAACCGGCTCTCAAAATGCTTTGGTGGAAAAGGGGCTTGTGTCCGCTTGCACGTAACTCAGAAGAGGGCTCGCGGTCCGGTGGATTTATAAGAAAGGAAATTTCAGAGCAGATGATTGCGAGGTAGAGAAAGAAGAGAGCCAAATGTTTAATAATGGCATTTTGTGGAACTTTTTCGTTCACGGCGGCTCCGTCTGCAGCAGAACTGCTGCTCTACAGTGACGTCAAAGTCGCATCAAATGCGAGTGTCCAGACCATATACAGTCTATTGTCCAGACTGAGGTCGCATTTACAAAGATCCGATCTGTATCGGATTTGGACCGCATATGGAAGTGGCCCAATTCCTAACTGGAAAAGATAAGATTCCATGTGACCTGGCCTGTTCACACTGTCATAAAAAGATCAGATCTGAGTCACATATGGGCAAAAAAATCGGATTTGGGTCACATTTGCCTGCAATCTGAAGGTAGCCTTTGTTCTTTATCTATGAAACATATAGGCCACACCAGCTGCACCAACTATTAAATGAGTCGCTCAACCTGTTTTGCTGTCTGACTCCGACAAAAAAACCTGTTTTCAAAAAGGGGGAGGAGGAAAAAGTGAGTTGAGCATGAACTGACACTAGCAGATCTTGGGACCTTGTGTCTTGGTGGTTGTCTGTTCACCAGAGAGACAATATCTGTGTGGCAAATCATTGAACAGAAGAAAGCAGAACTACAGTAGACTAGGCCTATATACAAAGAAGGTAAGAGGACTCAAAACTCAAAAAGTAGGAAGTCAACTGGTTTTTGTTATCACACTGTTATTGATTATAGCTTGACTGTGCACCGCTTCTGCAAATCTTTATCTCTCTCCCTTTTGTCTCTTCACTCTTACTGTGTCACAGCATCAATGCGGACGCAATGGATTGTGTCGACTTTATCCATCCTGGTGTCCATGGGACTACTGATGATTGTTATCAGCCAATATCAAGTGCTGTTACTCATAAACAAGACCAGTGAAAAGCTGCATATGGAGTCAGAGAGACTTGGTCAACAATTAATAAATGAAGACTTATTTAAAACCACGGTGGAAAAGCTGCTGGTGCAGGGGGTGAAAGTAGTGGAGGATCAGGAAGCAAAAATGACCCAACTCAGAGCAGAGATGGAGAAGAAGACCATGGAAAATGACGCCTGCCAAGCAGAAAAGGTAAACCTTTCTTTGCAAATAATATCTTTCTTCACCTATTCTGATTTATCTTGTGAGCCATTATGGGAGCGTAACCACTGTTGGAAACCACTGGACTAAACTATCTAAGTGTTTATAAAGTAGCCAAAACTAGCTCCACCTCTGACAGAATATAACAGTAATAAATTGATGCATCAGTATTAACAATCTGCTGATGTAATATTGAATAATATCATAGGACCCATTTATCTGCAGAACAAGTACTTTTACATTTGAAATGTTGCTGATAATACTTTTCCTTCATTAGGATTATGAATGCAGGACTTTTATTTTAGTTAGAATTATTAATTTGATACTTTTGAGTATTTTTATATTGTTGCATTAATACTTCTGTTATTTTTACATTGTTGTATTGATACTTTTGCTAAAGTAAAATATCTGAGTATTTCATCCTCTTCCCACTCACCCTGCATGTAACTTGCCCTCCTGTTAGAGCCCTCACTCTGGTCTTACAGGTTTGAGGTCATTGAATGGTGTATACATAGTCATTGTTTGTGTTTCAAGCCACTATGAGTAACGTTTGTCTCACACTATGTTGTAGAAAACAAAAGCTGATGAGCTGGCTGGTACAGAGAAGGAACATACCGAGACTGAAGGTATAACAACACTACCTCAAAGATCATTGATGCTCTGCTGCTTGTGCCGCCATGTGGTGAAACACAAGAATTACTGTTTAGGTCTGAATCATTCCTTCTCTTTCTTTCTTTTTTTAATGTCACTAAGCTACGTTTAAAGCTGAGTCTGACAGCTGGAACCAAGAGGTCACTACTCTGAAAGCACAACTGACAGGATACAGACCAATATGTGATTATGTGATGAAAGACCCACAGTAAGTCACAAAAGATTCTTATTGCAAGAAAGCAAACACTCAAGAAGCAGAATACATTGTGGAATGATTATGATTGTGTCTTTTAGGAAATTGTGTGGCACCAACACACCTGAGCCTCGACTTTGAAAAAGAGGAAGGAAGTTCCAAGATTTTTTATGTTTTTTGTGTAATTCTTGTTACTGATGTATTAAATGTTATTGATATGATGTTGAGCTAAAATGTGTACCACTGATGATAAACTACATTTTTACTAAAAATGTTATTCACTGGCTTATTTCTGGAATGTGTGGCACCTGTTTCCCTGCCTATCTAGGATTTCTTTTTTAAATCATTTTTGGAGAGCAATATTTTTACTTCATTAGACCGCTGCAAGACAAAAAAACAACAAAGTTCCCCTTTCAGACTCAAACTAGGGACAATAAGATTAAATATCTGATGTTTTATGGCCCTGGGCTGCAGTACAACTGCCTCATCTGGTTTTGTTTTTGTACAACATGCAAATGTTCTCACTTCCTCACTTTACAGTGTAAATTCTGTCATTGTGGCTTTGGTTTGATATTTGGGGTATTTTATGAAGGACACACACAGTACAGCTACTGTGTACTGTGTACTCATGTTCCAATGCACATGAAATACACAGATCACTTCACAGATTATTTGACTAAATTGTCACTGATTGAAACTCTTCTCAATCGCTTTCGGATTCAGTGTCACTGTTTGAGCAACTTATGTAGTCCTTATTCATATTTCTTTGTCACAAGATTCCAGTTACTCTCTGCCTGAGGGGTTGGTGTCACAGGTTATATAAAAAAAAACCCTGCAGACTATGTTCTTTATCTTTTTGTCTCTGTCTCCTCATCTGACATCATCACATTACCATGTGTGTGAAAGGTCAACACATACAGCTCAAACTATTAAGTCAAAGTATTATTTTTACATCAGATGGTGTGGAGTGGGGTTTATTTTCCATTCTGACACAACTCAGTCTACATACTTAATGTGATAGTAGCAATAGACCTACCACTAGAAACACTTTCACTTGGTGTTTTTTCAAGTTGGACAATGTTACATACAACACTGCCCCACAAAGGCAGAGAGCTGTAACTGCAGAAAGAGTGAAGATGAGGGGAAAAGTGTTTAGGCTGGCTGACAAATCTCTGTAACAGATAGAAGGACAAAACTCTTATTTTATCAGACCACTGTTCAATAACTTACAAATTCCTAGAACTGGACCATATGCCATGAGGCAAAAATTCCTACACTAGATGTCTATCTAATAGTGCTGGAGCTAAATTTAAGGAAGTGATTCCATCAGCATTTAATTCAATACCATGTCTTAAAATAACAGAGTACTCCTATGCTCACTTCAGTCCCAGATTGGTCATATTGTTAATAGTGCTGCAGGCTCAGTGACACTCGACTCTGTTGTCCCTCTGAAAAAGAAGATAATAAAACAAAGCAGGTTAGCTCCACGTAGGAAATGTGGCAAATTAAAGCAAACATCACAGAAACTTAATAAGTAAATGGCGTTCCACAGATCTGGAATCTTGTTTAATCTGGCAAGATAGTCTTAAAACATAAAGGAAAGCCCTCTGTAATGCCAGAGCAGTGTATTACTCATAAATAGAGGAAAATAACAACAACCCTAGGCTTCTTTTCAGCACTCTAGCCATGTATTTCTACAGCCTTCAGTAGTGACAACTTCATGAGTTTCTTTAATGATGAAATACTAATTATTAGTGACAAAATCCATCACCTCCTGCCCTCAACTGGTACTGACTTATCTTCAAACTCAGGAACCTTAGAAACAGTGGAAAACCTGATATATATTACGACTTTTTTCCTCCTATAGATCTTCACAAACTAACTTCAGTGATTTCTTCATCACAGCCATCAACTTGTCTCTTAGACCCGCTAAGCTGCTTAAAGAAGCTTTACCCTTAGTCTGGATTTCTTTAGATATGAAAAATCTGTCTTCACCAACAGGCTATGTAACACAGTACTTTAAAGTAGCTGTAATTAAATTTCTTCTTAAAAAGCCAACTCTCGACCTATATCTAACCTTCCCTTTCAAGATCCTTGAGAAAGCAGTTGCCAAATAGTTGTGACTTTCTACATAACAATAGTTTATTTGAGGATTTCCAGTCAGAATTTAAAGTTCATCAAAGCACCAAGACAGCATTGCCCTATCTTTGATGAGGATATGTCCTTTTATTACCACATTAAATAAGCATCACAGGCTGCATTTTTCACCTACGTAACACTGCCAAAATCAAGTACATCCTGTCTCAAAATGATGCAGAAAAACTAGTCCACGCATTTATTACTTCTAGGCTGGATTATTACAATTCCTTATTATCAGCCTGCCCGAATAAGTCCCTTAAGACTCTCCAGTTGATCCAGAATGCTGCGGCATGTGGACGGTCAACAACAAGGAAAGGATCATATTTGTCCCGTATTATCTTCTCTGCAGTGGCTCCCTGTAGAATACAGAATATATTTCAAAATCCTTCTGCTCACCTAAAAAACCCTTCATGGGAAGACACCATCATACCTTAAAGAGCTCATTGTACCTTCCTACCCGACTAGATCACTGCACTCCTAGAATGCAGGGTTAATTGTGGTTCCTAGAGTCTCCAAAAGTAGAACAGGAACCAGACAGAGACTTCAGCTATCAAGCTCCTCTGCTGTGGAACCAGGTCCCAGTTTTGCCTCCCAGGTTCAGGAGGCAGACACCATCTCCACATTTAAGAGTAGGCTTAAGACTTTCGTCTTAAGATTATAGTTAGGGCCACCATAGTTGTTCTGCAATAGGCCTAGACTGCTGGGAGACTTCCCATGATGCACTGAGCTCGTCTCTCCTCCTCTCCCTCTCCATTTGTATGCATTTATATCCCACTATTGCATTTCACTAATTGAACTTCTCCCCCCTGCCATAGTTTTATGCTTTCTCGTCCCTCTCCTCCTCCTGTTTCTGCAGGTGTTTCTGCCTCTAGAGCTGAAGAGTCTGTGTATCTGTAGTTACAGGATTGTCAGTTTACACTGCAATTCATATTGCATCCTTGGGCATTTCTGTTCAAGAAATTTCTGTATAGACTTTTTTTGAAGATGTACAAAACACATCATACAATCATGACACTTAAAGGCCAACATATCACATTGTATTCTTTGGATTCGGAACACACAGATTTTTATTTAACTGGAAAATGGCACTCATTATTGGATATTTTAAAGTCTTTGTTTGGCCACGTTTAGTAATCCATCTTGATTTTACTTGATATTTGTGTGCCTGCAGGGCATTTTCTGTGCTGTTTGCACCCACATTGCAGTTAATGTTTTGATTGTACTAGTTTTCCTACTACATAGTGTTTAGTGTGTAAGAGCTCTAAGATTTAGTTAATTAAAAAAAAAAGTGTTTACTGACAAACTGATGACTGGAAACACTATAGGAATCGGCTTTGAGAGTGATCCTGTAACAGTGACTGCAACTCCTACTGCAAGTATGCGAGTGTCAGAGTTACTGGTGTAAATGTGAACATGACACCTACCACTTCAGAGAGTGCATGGCCTATAACAGTGAAATATGATCTAGTACGATAAAGAGGTCAATATACTGGAGACTGTCCTGGTCACAGGAGAGAACACCTGTTTTTCTTTTTTTCAGAATCAAAATCAGTTTTATTGCCAGGTCCATTTTCATATATGAGAATTTTGCCTTGGTGTAAATTGGTGCTTACAGTACACAGGAACATAAAAATATATAAAAAAGTATAATAAATATATAAAAAGTAAGATCAAAAAATGTACAAGTATACAAAAATTACAATGAAACTAATACAATGCTGACAAGTATATTGTGGGAAGCACTGAGCAAGTTTACAAGCCTGTACATAGAATTATACATCTATCTAGGTTTATCTAGGTGTATATTCTTATATAAAAAATTTAATGTTTACAGCTTTGGTTTTCTTGTACTTTTAGTAAATAGTATATCTATTAAAAAAATTTGTTAACATAGAATAACATAGAATTGTAGTGTTTTATCAAGTTTGCCCTCATCTGATTTTACGTAACAACAATTAAAACAAATAGGTCTAACTAATTAAAAATGCATTACAGTATTTCCCTCTAACAAGTGGACTAACTGATTACATTTTCAAGGTACACCTATTGAACAAAAACAAGTTTGTCCTTTTCCTTGTGTCAGCGTGCCAGAATCAGGTCAATCATCCAAAAATGTGTGAGCCTGTGATTTCTAGTTTTAATCCCCAGATCCACAGAGTTGCTGGAAAAACCTGGATGTGGAAAGAGCAGGAGTGATACCGCTGTAAAGACACCTTTGAGCAAGGCAGTGAACCCCCACCTTCAGCTGCTCACTGCAATGGTGAAGCAATGTTGGAAAGAAGAAAGTGTGATCAGTGAAATTTGTTTTGGCTTCTGAAAATAAAAGTTTGAAAGCCAGTGGACTAAACCAATAATGAGACAGCAACAATTACAAAAGATAATTTGATTAGAAGGCTGATACTTCCGGAAGACACAGCCCCAGCTTTTATACAAATTAAACAAACAAGATATGATGTGTTGATTAGAAGGCTACGCTTTACAAGTGCTTGTAGGCAAAGTTAGTTACCTTTTGAAGAGCCAGGTTAGCTGTTTCCAGTCTTTATGCCAAGCTAAGCTAATCGGCTGCTGTCTTCATATTAACCATACATGAATGAGAGTGGTGTCTATTAAAAGAATTAGAAAAGTGTAGCCTATTCCCTAAACTGTCAAACACTTCCTTTAAGGAATTTATTAATGGTTTGGTTCATGGAGCCTCTTTGGGGATTTCCTCACCTGAATTGAGGGTCAATTAAATCTTGCCTAATGTTTAAAACTTTTTCAATTTAAGGAACTAAGGTTTTAAAAACAAAAAAATTTAATTATTGCATGAAACATATTGACTATTTTATCACATGCCTATGCTATGGTATTAGCCTATTTAATTTAAGCTAGTTATTAGGCACTCAAAATGCCTTAAAACGCCTTATTTTATATTTAATTAGAGTTAAGTCAATTTTATGTTTAAAGCCCAATATTACAAATAAAAAAACGGCCTTACAGTCTGTAGGCTATGGCATAAGACACCCTCTGTTTTTCACAGTTTACACTTTCTATTAGCCTATAGGCCTAAATGCCTGTTATATGTCTACGTGCCTGTTTGATCTAAAAAAAAAAAGTAGCCTAGAATTAATGTAGCCTACATTGCATAATGATTTACTACTTTAACTATTGAAAGGGCTTTGGTATAAATTAAGCTACTTAATAAGGTAACCGGAGATTTTTTTAAATAACCGCGTGTAGTGTTTTTTCCCTAAAAAAACGAGGATAATTCATTGTGTTTCAGTTGCTGTTGGCCTGGAGGGTCCCGGTCAAGGCTGCGCAACATGACCCGCGGCCGGACCGCCAGTCTGTCCCAGAGGAGGGAGGGAGGGAGGGCACTTCCACCGAAGGCAGCAGGAGGGAGGAGCAGAGAGGTGAGGACGCAGTTATGCCAACAAGCCGATTATTGAAGGCTACTGAGCCCTCTCTCTCAATTTGCGTCGTCCTCTCATGGTCGAAGGACACAATGCATCTGAGGCTGACGTTTTTGTTGATAACGGGGAGTGGGCTTCATTCATCACGGGGAAGTGCTTTTTTAATGCAACTTTTTATGGATTTACTTTGAGATCAGTCGTGTGGGGAAAATCATTGTCTATATACGATTCAAGTGTTGCGATGTGTAGGCCATGTGATACTCTGAGAGCTAAGAGTGACATGGTACTTTTTTAATTTCTGTTGTTTTACTTTTTTATAGGCATACTGCATGTGTTTTTCTATTTTTACATCCTGCCTGAAAGTGTTACAGGATAGTTATTTTTTGTAAGAGAAGTTAACCCTTGCACCAAAAGGAAATGCCAGCTGCAGTTAATTTTATTAGTAAGTGAACTTTACAATCAGGCCCCCACAAGCCAAAAAGGGACAATAAAGCCCTCTTTGCTTTGTCCATTTTAAATGCAAGGTGTAAAAATGACCAGCCTCTCCAGGAGTACAGATGACCAGAAAGGCATCGGTGAGAGCCCGGCTCACAAACCAGAGACCCCAAAGTACCGCAGCTGGAGCAGCCTCCGCTTCTCAAGATGGAGAAGTGGCTCCCAGAGGACGAGCCCCCCTGGCACCCCTTCCCCAAAGACAGACAAGAAAGGGACCGATGTGACCAAGACGCTCTTCTCCTTGGTCCAGACTCACAATGACGACTATACAGCGGACCCCGATGGCCTGCTGGATGCCAACGTGGAGGGCGAAGAAGGTGAACAAGACCCCCCACAGGACCAGTCCACTTACTTCCAGAGGCAGTTTGGAACCATGCTGCAGCCCGGGGTCAACAAGTTCTCCCTGCGCATGTTTGGCAGTCATAAGGGTGTTGCTGCTGAGCAGGCCAGGGTCAAAAGCTTTGGAGTGTGGATCATCCATCCCTACAGTGACTTCAGGTAATGAAGAGGCTGGGTTATCTTCAGAATTCCATAACCTCAGCTTCCTCTTATGTTAAGTGATGTTTGTGAGAATTTGTCTACAGGAAATTGATTTTAAAAATGAAAAGAAATGCAGAATAGTTTAAACACAAGTCAGTAACCTTTTGTCAATACAAGATTTCCCGATTCATTGTTTTCCTTTCATAAACATCCCATGAAAGCATCCAGTTTTCATCCAACCAAACAGCGACAGTGCTCAGATTTTCCAAGGACAGGTTGCAGTACAGCAGTCATGGTTCCTTGCACATGATAAGGCGATGAAGGGATTTGATTAGTGATACAGTATATAGGACAAGATCATCTGGATTAATGATACCACTGGTGACTCCCTTTCACCTTGTTAATGAGAAGGCAGAACTACATTCACTGATCCTGATAATTTAATTGTTCCAAATTTTTTAAAATCCAATAAGTTCTTGCTATAGTTTGGCCTCGCCTTTACAGGATTTGTCAGATCATTCTGTTTTTTTTTTAGACAAATGACATCTAAGCAGTGATGCCCAAGCAATCCATCTGTGCCGTCACTAATAATAGCCGCCATCAAATTTAAACAATTTTTAAACATCAAGCCTATGCCAGACAGAGGATAAACCCGTGCAGAGGGATTATTGCCCATAAGAATCTCTATAATTCCAATCTTGCTCTATTATGTAATAATACACAGACAGCTGAGGGGGGGATTACTGAAGGCCTGCTCTCCTTAAACCTTATGCTCCAACTTCCCCTTTAAAATGGATGAGATGGAACAGCACGTTTTTGTTGCTCAGCTTTCCATTTAACATTTTGAATCCATTTTAAAGTTGGTAATAAGCAAATTTGTCCATCTCAGAGTCTCATTACCCTCTTATAGAAAGAATGCAGTGTATTTGGCTTTTATTCAGAGGTGGATGATAGAGAAGTGAGGTTGAATGACATGCAAAAAAGGCACCACGCAGGAATCCAAAAGGGGAAGTTGTGATCACATTATATATTAGACCTACAATAGGCCACCCCTTTGTCACATCTTTAACTTAGTCCAATTACTTGCTTGCTCTGGAGTAACGGTGTGACATGGTTTTCATCACCAATCATCAGTATGCCAAGTTACGGAAGGCATCATGTATAGTGTCTTAGTTTAGCGTTATAGTATGCTAACATTTGCTAATTAGCACTAAAGACAAAGTAGAGCTGAGGCCGGTGTCTTTAGTTTTGCAGGTATTTGGTTCTAAATCAAAATATTGGACAAATTACCATTTTGACCTGATGACAGCGCTGGATAAAAGTCAGGGGATTCCCATAATGATTATCATCTTGTGGAAAACATGAATGTCTGTACCAACTTTAATGGCAAGCCATCAATAGTTGTTATTTCAATCAAATAGTAGATATTTTAATCAAAACCATAAATGTCGTTGTGGTACTAAAAGAAAAGCCAGTGCATCAACCAAAGTCATTAGGATCCATCCTTTAAGGATAACAAATGTCTGTACAAACATTCATCGCAATCTATTTAATAATTGAATTAATTCTGTCTGGACCAACATTGCAGTTACGCCACTAGCATGGCTATAAAGTTCAATGTAACCCACCTGTCAAAACCTGTTAGTATTTAGAAATGTAGTTCTTTGGATGTTAGATTTTCCTGGTTATTTATAACTTTGCAGGTTTAAGAAGGTACAAACTAAAGTTGGTGATACGTGGATTCAAACCTGGTTTTAGATTCAACATTAACACTATCAAACCACATTCCCACTGCTGTTCCATCCCCACTGTTATTAATAGCTCGTCTAAAAGGTTTTAGAATTAATTCTGCTTGTCTCTCACACACTCCTACTTTAGCACTCATATACATGCACACACGTCATGTAAACAGCTATAATGCCAGAGTCCAGAGTCTTTGGCAGGGTTATTAGCAGCAAGCAACCACTAATCTGTTGCAACATGAGAGGAGATGATAAGTAGTCATGTAAACCAGCATGTAGACACAGAGGACATGGATGCGAGAGATTGACGGAAGGATAAACGTGAATGAGAATGAGGAACTTATCTATCAGTTCCTGTGTCTCTGCTCTGATTGGCTAAAGGAGAAGGTTGTTTTCTCACAGGGTTCCTATTGCGATCAGTGAAGGTGTGACAGTAATCAAAAATAGTCTGGTTCATATCCTGTTGCCGTGGCTGTAATGAGAGCACGACAGAAACCCAAAATGATTGACACAAGGTGGAAACAATCTGTAAGGAAACCCAAACCGTGCAGCCATGGTGCATAACAAGACACTGGAGAGCCAAAAGAAAATGGGGACTTGCATGACAAGATGATCAGTGCCGATATGTACAGCACAGACTCCTGGGATTCCACCTCTCTGAATCAGAACATTTTCATTTCTTTAGTGTCTTCTTTAATAGTCTATTGAACCTGATGAGGTAAACACCATACATTTTTAATGAGAGGGGTTCCTCCTATGACAAGAGTGGTTATGAGAATAAGGGTCACTCTGAAATGGGTCATTCCCTGGATGGCACACTGTCCTCCTGATTGGATGTCTTCACTTGACCTAGCTGTTTCATATCCTCGAACTTCAAGGAATTGTTTGACAGTTTAGGGAAAAAAAGGTTATTTGCTTTCTTGCTTACAGTATAATAGAGTAGAAGATCACTCTCACATCTATTCAGTAAGTGTGGAGCTAGAAAAAGGACATGAAAAGCCTTGTTTATCATAAGACCAGAAAGAGGGTTATATAACTAAAGATATCTAAAGATAAAATAAATTGCCTACAAATTCATACATAAACAGAAATGTAAACATGAAAAGATATTGGCTACCAGTTAGGCAATGAGCTAAAGTAAGCTAAACATCTCTCGGCTCCAGCTTCATCATCATCGTGCGGAGCTGAGAGAGGAAGCAAATAATCATTTTTCCTGAAAAAATCAAAGTATTTCTAACTTTCAGTGTCAGACTTTGACAATAAGCCTTATGCTACCTGCAGGGATAAGGCCTTTAACCTTGGCAGAGCTCTGTGGCCGATTAACTTGATGACAGCATGATTACCAGGATTCGCTCATATCCATACGCACATGTATGAACCAAGAACACCTACATTCCAGTATGAGGACTTGTTCCTTTTTTTACAGTGCTTTCAGTAAGATTGTAATGTATTTAAGGATTGTAATGTATTTAATTTCTATGTAAAGCTTGCACATTATTTATCAAACACATTTTATTCATTCTTAGCCTTCAAATTTTCAACTTTTTATGTTTTGTCTGTAAGCATCTAAAGTTCGGCTTGGATAGGAATAGGTATATTTGATTGTTTCTTTTATTATTTTCCCTCTGGCTTTCTTTGAACATTATCATTTACCAGAACAATTTAATCTAAGTGTGTATTTAAGTTTAACCACAATGTGACAGCCCTACAATTGTTTTGATGGAGAATCAAACATTTTGAGTGAACTGCACAGTTACTAGTAATCAATTACTGTTTTTGTCCACACACACACTGTCCATCTTATTTACATACAGAAGAAAGTGGAGTCAGCTCCGGCTGTCACTCCTTATTTTGCTCCTTCCTAACTACAATGAGTTTGAACTTGACTGTGTTAACCACTAAAATGAGGAGCAAAAACCTCAACTTGTAAGGTCAGTTGTTAACAGAACCCTTCTTCTTTTATTAATAAAGAGCAAAAAGTTCATTTTTAATGTGCACTCCATCACATTTGCACAACCACCACTTCTGTTCTTTCAGGTTTTACTGGGACATTGTGATGCTCCTGTTGATGATGAGTAATCTGGTCATTTTGCCCTGGGGAATCACCTTCTTCGAAGACCAGAACACTGTACCCTGGATCACCTTTAACGTCCTGTCTGACACTCTCTTCCTCATGGACCTGGTTTTCAATTTCCGCACGGGCATCCCAGGAGAGGACAGCCACATCCTCTTGGACCCCAAAGATATCCGCATGCACTACCTCCGCACCTGGTTCTTGGTGGACTTCATCTCCTCTATACCAGTCGACTATATCTTCCTCATCGTTGACCTGGAGTCCCGACACGAGTCATCTGACGTGTACCGCACCGCCCGTGCCCTCCGCATCGTGCGCTTCACCAAGATCCTCAGTCTGCTGCGTCTTCTCCGACTGTCTCGCCTCATCCGCTACATCCACCAGTGGGAAGAGGTAAAGGAAAAGGACATGTGCTTAAAAACAGGAGGATGAGAGAGAAAAGCTCATAACATGCAGAACAGTACACATCAGTCCAGTCCAGTTTAATGTTATTCTTTTCCTACATACAACTTTCTCGTTGTCAGATTTTCCACATGACCTATGACCTGGCCAGCGCTGTGGTGCGTATTGTCAACTTGATTGGTATGATGCTGCTGTTGTGCCACTGGGATGGCTGCCTGACCTTCATGGTGCCTATGCTGCAAGAGTTCCCCCCAGACTGTTGGGTATCTAAAAATAATATGGTGGTGAGTATGTGTTCATTAATATAATGCGTCTCACACTATATAATACTTAAATCTGATAAATGTTTGCATATGGGGTTGTATTTTCTCAAACAAATTCCCATGAAGTGTCCTGCAAACATAGATATTCTAATTATGTGGAAAATTAATTTTTACAGATAAAATTAAATTAAGCCCAAGTAAATACCTGCATCATACAATTTCGCTTGTTCAGCTAACCTGCTTAGCACTGACTCTAGGTTATACTGGCAATTTATTTGAATTGATTAAAGGATTAGTTTGCTATTGTGAGAAACATGTTTCTTAGCTTTCTTCCTGAGAGTTAAATGAGAAGAATGATATCAGTCTAATGTTTCTAATGAAACTACAGCCAGTTAGCTTAGCATATAGACTGGAAATGGGGACAGCTAGCCTGGCTAAGTGTCTAAAAGTAATAATCTACCTATCAGCACACTGACACTTTGTGGTATTACAGGGGGTTATGTGCCAGACTATTTCCTGGACAGGCACAGTAACTTTCTGGATTCTCCTTTGGACAGAGCCAGGCTATTTTCTGTCTTTGTGCTAAGCTAATCTGCGGCTGGCATGCTTATATGTTAATTTTCCTAATAATACCAAATTACATTAATTCCGAGAAACCAAGAAAGCAGACCTTTATCTGGAAAAAAAGTCAAAATAATGTCACTTATTCTGCATTCATTTCATTTGTCCAATTTAATTATGATCATAGTAAAGTATATTTTCTCATGACAGCATTGCCTTGTCCTGTCCGGTTTGTACTCTATCCTCCTCAGAATTCGACATGGCACTTACAGTACTCCTACGCACTGTTTATGGCCATGAGTCACATGCTTTGTATAGGATATGGTGCCCACCCTCCAGAAGGCATGACTGACGTTTGGCTCACCATGATCAGTATGGTCGTGGGGGCCACCTGCTACGCCATGTTCCTTGGTCATGCAACTACCCTGGTCCAGTCCTTGGATGCATCACATCGCCAGTATCAAGAGAAGGTAATCATCTCTGCACTGTCGTGGAAAGATTAACGAACTAAAACATTTTGACCTACAGCATCAGTTGTTTTGTGTCCCAGGAGCTTCACGTAGATGCAAATGTGATTTTGGCATTGAGGTTTAATATCACAGCCATGTATGTAGCTTATATCATAAGCTTGCTTACTTGCTCGTACTTAATTCGTGGAAACTGTGCCAAATGCAGAGAGAATATGTGTATTATCTAATGAATTGTGTAACCTTACTGTGACCTTTTCCATGGGGATTTTCACAAGATAAAGCAGAATGGATGATAGACTAATGGCGGCACCTTTGTTCTGGATCACTGTTTGCTAATGCCCATTACAAATGAGTTTGTAATCCACTTAAAACTGGAGGGGGGGGGGACCCTGCAAAACAAACAGAATAATGCATAATTATTGTGCTTGGAAATAATTCAGCAAACACATGGTAGGAAATGTGACTAAATGTGACATCTGACATCAGCCCTGTGGAGTTTCACATGTGCCCTCTTGAAGGTTAAATCACCATGTGTTTTGTACAAATGATTTCAGTATAAGCAAGTGGAACAGTACATGTCGTTCCATAAACTGCCAGCGGATGTGAGACAGAGGATCCACGATTATTACGAGCAGCGATTCCAAGGCAAGATGTTCGATGAGGACAGCATCCTCGGAGAGCTCAGTGATCCCCTCAAGGAGGTTTGTTGTTCATCAAACCTTTTTTTGATTTGAATTTCTCTTCCTTGCGTTCTCTTTTATTCTCCTTGCTTTCTCTTTTATTCACACATGCCCACACAGATGCAAATGTAGGCCTGAATAATGAGATTGAAATCAATATGTCAGTGAATCTGCTGGTCATTTTTTTTTCAATCAATGGTTTTGTCAGTGAAATGTCAGAAAAATGCTAGTGCAAGGTTACAACTTTAAACATCTTGTTTTGTACATCCAACAGTCCAAAACTCAAAAACAGTTTAAAATAATATAAAATCCTCACATTGAAGAAGCTGGAATATTTACACATTTTCCACATTTTATTATTAAAAATAGTTGGTGATTAATTGTTTGTCAAAAAAGTTGCTTATTATTTTATGGATTATTCAACAGAGTCAAACTGTTTGGGTGTCGGACAGTTGGTCAGACAAAACATATCAAAAGGTCACCTTGGGCTTTGTGTAGTTTTACTATTCTTTTTAAGTTTCATAGGCCAAACGATTTAACGTAAAAAAAATAGTAATTATTAATTTATAAGATTATACAATCATAAAATTAATTGTTAGTTGCAGCCCTAGACTTGTTTTATCCAAACAAACAACCAAAAGTCAAATATTTATATATAGAGCTAGTATCATATAAGACAAAAAAATGCAGCAAATCTCAACAACTGAGGAGTTGACATTTTTGCTTAAAAAATATTGATTATCAAAACTGTTGCCCAATAATTTTTAGTTTGACTAATCGATTGATTGCTAAACATTTCTTTAATGTCTTCCCTCTTCTCTGTCTCCCCATCATGCAGGAGATTGTCAGCTATAACTGTCGTGGGCTTGTAGCCAACATGCCACTGTTTGCCAACACTGACCCTCATTTTGTGACAGTGATCCTGACCAAGCTGCGTTTCGAAGTCTTCCAACCCGGAGACTTGATTATACGAGAAGGAACGCTGGGTCGGAAAATGTACTTCATCCAGCACGGCACCGTCACAGTCATCCCACGTGGAAGTAAAGACATTACGCTCAATGATGGAGCGTATTTTGGGGGTAAGTTCAACACCAAGTTGTCACCTTCAGATTGTTTTACAATTTTGTTTTAGACTTAAGATATTTTTGGATATATTAGGCAGCAAGTGAACATTGTGTCCTAAAAGTTAATGTTGAAAAAATGGCCCAGCATAAGGATTTAAGCAAATCTGACAAGAGTCAAATTGGTGACTTAATGGCTAGACAGCTGGGTCTGCAGGAGGTACAAAAGTGGTCCAAGGAAGGAAAAGTGCTGAACCCACAATCATTATGATCATTATGATCATTATGATCAAGTGGTGAAACCACAACAGGGTCATGGGAGGCCAAGGCTCATTGATGGACGTGAGGAGCAAAGACTGGCCTGTGTAGTCCTATCCAACAGACAGGCTACTGCAGGTAAAACTGTGTAAAAAGTTGATGCTGTTTCTAATTGAAAGGTGACAGAACACAGTGCATACGCATTTGAGTCTGTGTGTCAACAGGCTGTTTTGGTGGCAGAGGGGAGGCCTTCAACATTATGGCTGATCGGTGTATTTACTTTACTTTCTAGGAAGACTTGGACTCTGTTAAATGACTAATGGATTACTTGTTTCAGGTCTAAAGTGGACTAAAGTGCATTAAAGTCAGCAGCCAATTAGTGTAGCTTTGCACAAAGACTGGAAACAAAGGTTACCCTGGCTTTGTCCTTTATGCTAAGCTATGCTAACCATCTGTAGCTTCATTGTTACTGTACAGACATGAGAGTGTTCAATCATGTCATTTGACTCTTGGAGAGAAAGCAAAATAGCGTGTTTTCCAATACATCAAACTATTGCTTTAGATGTTAAACTAACTCTCTCTTTGTTGATTTAGAGATCTGCCTGCTAACCCAAGGACGACGCACAGCTACCGTGAGGGCCGAGACCTACTGTCGCCTTTACTCCCTGAGTGTGGACAGTTTCAACGAGGTGCTAGAGGAGCATCCTTTGATGAGGAGGGCATTTGAGAGTGTGGCTGTAGATCGACTGGGCCGAGTTGCGCGCAGACCCAGTTATCAGCCTCCCCCACCTGAGTGACTTCCTCAATACTGACAGAGAGAGACTACAGCCAGAAACATATGTCACGCTTTGAATGAACTTGACCACATGACAAGGAAACCTTCAATGTAAATTTGACTGATTGCTGTTTACTTTAGTGCTCAGTGATGGACTTGTGGAAAATATTGTACCTTCAGTTGATTTAATTTTGTTACTTGAATCTCAATAAGCAATATGATCATTTTTGTGTTAGAGCTTTGTACATTTTTGTGTTAGATACATTGTGTAGTTTACCTACTGTATGTACTTTTTCAGCAAAGCTAGCTTTTCCAAATGTAAATACTGCTTTGAGAATAATTTTTATTTGCCTGCTTTCTGAGACTGCAGTTTCATTATCCATCACATAATTCTTACCAGATATTGGAAGTACACAGGAGCACCAGCTGGGCAATAACATCATGCAGCTGTGTAAAGCTTTGATTCAAATGATCCCTCAGGTCTGTAGGTGGGTCAAGTCAGGTGTTAATACCACCCAATAACTGCTGTGATGTAATAATAATAATAATGTAATGACATAACTGTACAGAGACAGATTATACAGTCATATAGATGTGTGTGTGTGTGTGTGTGTGTGTGTGTGTGTGTGTGTGTGTGTGTGTGTGTGCATATATATATATATATATAGCTTGTGTGTGTGTGTGTGTGTATATATATATATATATATATATATATATATATACACACACACACACACAGTTATCTCTGTTTAAATTGCCACATTCCAAGTACGCACATTTGGAGTTTGGAGAGGTAATATGAAAATCCAGTATTATAAGTTGTGATTGTGATTGTTGTGTTTTTTTTACGCACATGGACTCGCTTTACTTTTAAATTGCATTTTAATCTGTTTTAATTTTCTGATAGCTGATTTGCAAAAATAATTTTGGCTTTTTAAAGATATTATTTATAAAAATAATAATTATACCTACTATGTCAAATGTTCAGCTGTGAAGTAAGAAAAGCAAGAATTCAATTTTACATGAATTTGTTCAGTTTTAACCATTTCCTCTTTCATTATTGTCTGATGAATGATCCTCATACTGATGATGCCATGTAAATATAAATGTCTTCCCTTTAAACATAAATACAAAATTGTATTTTTGTCAATGGAGTTTGTTTCTAAGATGTTATTTATAACATATGAGCATGTGAGCGTGCACGCACACACAAATGTAAAGTAGCACCACAAAGTGAAAATTAAACTGTAATAAAAGTACAGAAGTACCAATTATACTACTATTAAAAGTAACAATCTTCACTATGTGGAGTGGCCGCTTTGACAGTTATTTTATTTTAAATATAAGTTTTATTGCCCCGCAACCCTGTACGCAGGATAAGCGGTTGACGATGGATGGATGTTATATTGCATTGTGTTATTGTTTAGCTTTAACATTTAAGTATTTTAAAGTTGAAGCTGATGAGGTGAAGCTAATTTTAAATGTTTAAGTACAGCGTTATAGTAGTATTTTAATCTACATAAAAATATATGACCATATATTTTGTATATTTAATGTCTTATTTCTGCAAATTATTATTATTATATTTATGCAATTATTAAGTATAGCTTTTATATGAAGTTAAAAGTATTTCACTCTGAATTGTAGTGTTGTTGAGTAAATATCAGTACAAAATGGAAATACTCTATCTAAACACACACACACAAACACTGACCTTTAGGTCTGAGGACAGACACTTGTTATGAATTTAATATAGAATATCTTCTTAAATGCAAAAAGTTTGGTTCATAGTCGGCATGTTGTGCAGGCAAAACATTTAATCCTCCAGGGCGGTGCAGCTGTATTGTTGCTGACAGTTTCCGGCCGTGTGCTCATCTACTTCCTGTATACATTTCATAAACTCGGAACGTAGAGAAGGTAAGAAGGACTGACTGTTTGCTAGCTTACAAATAAACCATTCGTGGTTTTATTGCTCAGCTGATATTAGCGAGTTCATTCATTTGTTGTCTGTGTGAGATTAGGAGGCGACTTCGTTAATCGGCTGCTTTTATTCTGACATTACAAGGTTAACTGCTAGCTAACGTAGCTAAGCGCTAGGCTAGCTGTATGAGCATGGAGGTCAGTGTGTACTCTGTAACATAAGCTTAAGCAAAGGCACAAGAGTTTAGATTATTCCATAATTTTACAGTTTCTTTACACTTGTGTTCACCTAAAATATTGCAGTATTGATAACACAGTTGGCACTCTCCTTCACCTTGGTTAAGTTAGCTAACGTTAGCTAACTCTGACATAACAACATCACATAAGAGTTACACAAGGTCTCTGTCAAAGCTGTTCTGCTGCCCAAAGATATTTCATTAAAATATCTACTTGTCACCAACAAAAAAAATAAAATTAATCTAGTGTTAGTTAACGTTACCTTTGTTGTGTTAAAATAAAGTTCTACTGCTAATGTAACACAACCAGCCTCGGCTTTCACTCACCTTGTTTTGATTCTGTTTATTAACTTAATGGTTTTAAAAGCTGTTCGGTAGTTAGGAAAAAATGTTATTACAGCTAATTACAGCTTGACACCTGCATAATAAAACGAATGTGTATTTTTGTAACTTGAGGCCAGTATCACTTATTGAACTGATCGCTTGATGCTCTGGTGATGAGTCACTGGGTTTCTGAAAAATCAACAGGTACCTATATTTTAGCTAGTAGCTATTGTTCAGTTTTGCGAAAGATATAGTAGTCCCGATATGCCCTACCTGAACTTTTGAATCAAAATTATCTATCTTTCCATTACATTATTTGAGAGATACCTTGTGCCCCTTTCTTTGTACTAAACACATTATTTTAATAAAAGTGTCTCCAGTGTTAAAGGTTTACTGAACACAAACCTATGGACATGATCTTTTGACAAATATTAAACAATACTTGAAAAATAGACCTCAAATTTCAATGCCAGCTTACTGAGTTAAGTACTGAGTACTGTTCAATACCCTGTCATCATTTCGCTGAGAGAAATTATTTTTTGCTTTAACTTCTAGGATTACAAGGGAAACACATTTTGCTGTGATGTTTCATAATTTTACTGGGAACAGAGTTTTGTCAAAGGACATGGACACAAGTTTTTTGGCAACTACTTTGACGATTAATAATGCCAACTATTGTCTGTTTCCAGCCTCTCAAATGTGAGGAGTTGCTGCTTTGGTTATTGTAAAGTGAATATCCTTGGATTTAGAACTATTGGTCGGACAAAACAAGCCATTTGAAGATGCCACCTTGGACTTTGAAAATATGCTAGGCATTTATTTACTGATATTTTATTGACCAAACAATCAATAATGAAAACAACCATCAGTTGCACCACTAACTATGATCCTACATTTCTTGGCAAACCTAAACTATCCATTTGATTTGTCTTGTAATGGTCCGTCCTCTCTTCAGGAAGGATGCTGTCCCTGACTCGAGCAGTCGTGTGTGGGGTGGCCCGTGCTCCAGCTGCTGTCAGTCAGGGTGGAGTGACTGCCATCAGTCGATTCAACAGCACAGCACAGGTATCTGGCCTATATTTAGTTAAAAACTCAAAATTTAAATAGTAACAATCTGTTTCACATATTTTTGTGTGTTTTTCTTATTTTCCCAGAGTGCCCCGAAGAAAACAACATTTGGACCTCTGGCAGACGAGGACAGAATTTTCACAAACCTTTATGGCCGTCATGACTGGAGGTAATACCACTGATGTTATTCTCATTTGCTCTGTAAAATCTAAAACATAACATCCATATTGATTTGATTGGTTGTCTTATACAAAACAAAATAATGTGCTAAGCAGTAAAATAAGAATTCCAGTCATGTGTATTTTTTACATGACATCTTTGTTCGATTTAAAAGTTCATCAAAATGTAAATTTAAAAAAACAACATAGTTCTCACTTACTCATATTTGTGCTTTAGACTTAAGGGTGCTTTGAAGCGTGGTGACTGGTACAAAACTAAGGAGATCCTTTTGAAGGGAGTCGACTGGATCCTTAACGAGATCAAGGTTTCTGGTCTGCGTGGGAGAGGCGGAGCTGGTTTCCCTACTGGCATGAAGTGGAGCTTCATGAATAAGCCCAGCGATGGCAGGTTAGTGAGGAGAGAGACATCTAATCTTTTTTCTCTTAATGTTATTATGTCATTTTACCAGATTTTTATGTAAAGACACAGATGCCTTACAGTCAAATTCAAAATTGGAGCCACAACTGTGAAGAGTTTCGCTTTTTCTTAATGTGCAGCATTTGCACTGGATCTCAAAATAATTTTAGGTGCTTTGAATGATTATCTGGGATATCTTCTTAGCACATGGGCGATAAAGCTAAATAACTGCTGGTTATTTTTAAAGTCAATGTATTGATTATTCATTAAAAAGTAACCAAATCTTACAATTGGCGAAAGTAAAGTTGTTAAATACTATCTTGATATTTAAATAAACCTTGATAAAAGTTTATTTTACATAAATAGCATCCCCACCAGCCATTTAGAGTCTTGGTTGACTCTAGCTGGATTTGTCTGGATTTATTTGGCCGGTTAACCATATTTAGATATTTGCTTTTGAATGTCTGCTGTAGCCAAATGTCGATTTTTGCCAATTGAAAACAAATCAATCGTTTGGACTCATCCACCACAGCAGCTGCTCTCTGGGGGGAGGGTTTACTTTGCTGTACCCTATTTAACCCAGTTCAATTTTTTTGCTTTAGGCCAAAGTATCTGGTGGTGAATGCAGATGAGGGAGAACCTGGCACCTGTAAAGACAGAGAGATTATGAGGAATGACCCACACAAGCTGGTGGAGGGCTGCCTGGTTGCTGGGAGAGCTATGGGGGCGCGTGCTGCTTATATCTACATCAGAGGAGAGTTCTACAATGAGTCGTCCAACCTGCAGGTGAAAACAGACAGAATTAGAGATAGAAATATAAACTTTAACATTACAGAGTTTTAAATAATTGTACATTTACTCAATATATCTTTAGGGATGCACCGTATGTTCAGCCACTGAAATTAATTGGCCGAAAATAGCAAAAAAACACTTTTGATGTTCGGCCTAATAGTCAAAAGGCCGAACAAAGTTTACCGAACAATTATGTTGACATGTCAGCATAAGGAAGCATTTTAAAGCGTCAGAGAAAGACGTTTGCAGACACTGTTATGCTGAATGGTCTGAAGAGAGGCTGTGATGTCTTCATGTTACACGATACAAGAACCACATACAACATTTTTTATCAAACTGGATTTGACTTGATGTATTTAGCACGAGGATACACATGTGACAGCGTCCAGTTTTCAAAATAAGCTGTCTATACAGTATGGAAATAAGATTAATTGAATTTTATTCACAGAAAGTATAAAACATATTACATGTGTACATTAAACTTAAATGGACACATGTAATTTACTTTACTGGACCCTCTTGGGCCTCGGACCCACCCACAATATTTCTCCAAGTCCTGTAGGAAACAATAAGAAAACAGCACATTTTGACTATTTCATTTATGCACTGGTAAAAAAAGACAAAAAAATGGAAAAGATTTGAATGTGCTTGTTCCGTGTTGGTTATTCAGCAAAGTTTTTAATTATATTCGGTTTCGGCTTCAGCCGTATTTTCATTTTGGTGCATCCCTATATATCTTGTGTGTAACAAAACAATCTCGGATCAGTTGCATTTGATTTCTTCTTCACATATTGTTCTAACAGTTCAAGCAGGAACACTATCATCAAATCCAAATAATGTCTTCTTAGGTTGCTATTAATGAGGCCTATGCTGCTGGGCTCATCGGAAAGGATGCCTGTGGCTCTGGTTACGACTTTGATGTGTTTGTGATGCGTGGTGCTGGAGCATACATCTGCGGAGAGGAGACTGCGCTTATTGAGTCCCTGGAGGGAAAGCAGGGGAAGCCCCGTCTGAAGCCCCCATTTCCTGCTGACGTGGGTGAGTTCCACTGGAAAACATGGAAAACCATTGATCTTAGTAGTCCTTAGTAGTAGCTTGTATCTCACTGCACATTTTCATTAACCTACTAGTAATTATGATCCGAACACAGGGCACTACTGCTGAACTGTTGTTGTTGTTTCTGCCACTAAATAAAAGCAATTCTGAAATATCTACCTCACTTCTGCTGCTTTCTTAAAGGTGTGTTTGGTTGCCCAACAACTGTTGCCAATGTGGAGACTGTAGCTGTGGCGCCCACCATCTGTCGGCGTGGAGGCACGTGGTTTCTGGGGTTTGGCAGAGAGAGAAACTCCGGCACAAAGCTCTTCAACATCTCTGGCCATGTTAATCATCCCTGTACTGTAGAAGAGGAGATGTCTGTCCCTCTGAAAGACCTCATCGAGAGGCACGCAGGTACAGACTAAGAAGGTGTCACAAAATATATTTAACGTAATGAGCGATAACATTCTTGAGTTAATAATAACACATTGGATTTCACACTATCACATAGAGTAAGATGTTTGTGATATTTTTATGATATGAGTTGTCACCCAAGAAAAACACTTGTGACTGGGAGAAAATTATTTTTTCTTGTGAATTTTTATCTCCTTTTCTGTAAATAATGAAATGAAGCTTGTGTAAAGGGAAAACCTGAAGGCGTCATTTGTTTAAATGCATGTGTTTTCCTGCACTGAGGGGGTCATGGACTGAAAAGATTAAGATAGCTTAACATAAGCACTGACTGAATGAATGCAGTTTTTTTTTTAACTTAATTGAACTAAACATCTGCCCGGTAGGTGGAGTGCGCGGGGGTTGGGATAACCTGCTGGCTGTAATCCCCGGTGGCTCCTCAACACCCCTCATTCCCAAGAAAGTGTGTGAAGAGGTGCTGATGGACTTTGATGGCCTCATCCAGGCACAGACTGGCCTGGGCACTGCTGCAATTATTGTCATGGACAAATCTGTAAGTTTGCCTCCTCTGCAGCATAATTCCTTGTACATAAAGAAGCCATCAAACATTTGTTAAATTGTTGGATGCATGGTTTTTGCAGACTGACATTATCAGAGCCATCGCCCGCCTGATTGAGTTCTACAAACATGAAAGCTGTGGCCAGTGCACACCCTGCAGAGAAGGTTGAGTTATTTTATGCATCGACAGCACCGACCTTAAAGCTACACACATCGTCTGTACCTCTTACAAACTTATAAATGTGTCCCCCTTTCATCTGTTTCTGTAGGAGTGGACTGGATGAATAAAATGATGTGGCGTTTTGTGCAAGGTGATGCACGGCCAGCAGAGATCGACATGATTTGGGAGCTCAGTAAGCAGATTGAGGGTCACACTATCTGTGCCCTGGGAGATGGTGCGGCATGGCCAGTGCAGGTAAACATGTTGTAATCAGGGATGTGATTTTTGCGGATTAATCTGGAATTCCGGATTTTCTGACCTGAAAATGAGATGCACGTGAATCATACAGATCTGTAATAAAAAAAGAGTGGGGATCGTGTGACGTGTAGGCTATAAAGTTGTCTTCCTTTCTAAGTATCAATAAGAATGTTCGTTTACGCTCAGCTGACAGTTCCACACCTGTGCAATTTGTACCACAGGCGCTCTCGCGCACCAGTGGTAACGTGTTAGACAGTAATAAGCTGCAATTTTACTTTTCCCAGTAAAGAGTAATGTAACGGATTACTGTTTCCAAAACAGTTGTATTATTACAGTTACTAATCCAATTAACGCTGCGCTACTGAACGCACCATCCCTGACGTGAATGCAGCGCTGCAGCTCAGCGGCACCGGACCTTCTGTTAAAGTCAGCTGTTAGCCAAGAAGCTAAAGGAAAATAGGGGGAGAGAGGTATTTTTGACAACTGTAACGTTATTGCCATTACTGTGTCACAGTCTAAGATGCAAAGAACATTGTCGTCCGTTGTAAACTTTGTGCGGCCAGCAAAAAGCTTTCAACCGTAAACAGTTCTACGTTTATACTGAGGCTAATTGAAGCATCAGCTAAAGCAGCACAGCAACGTGAAACTCAGAGAAACTCCGGCCGCTGCTGCCAGTGATGCTTGGATTCATCGGCAGAGAGTGGCGTTATAATAGGCTATCACCCAGTAGTGGGGTTAAGTAGAGTAGCTAATATGACTTTTTTAAAGAGTAGGTCTATAGACTATGCTAAATAACTAGTAGGTAATATTATTTCTGAGTAACTTGCCCAACACAGAGTTGACAATAAGGATCGGACAAATTGGGAATGTTTTGTTTATTGCTTCTTATAGGCTATGTCTAATGTTTACCTTGACTTTGTTGTCTATTGATCACTCATGTAGCCTATTTATACACTTTGCTGTATGAATGGTTGCTTTTTAAGTCGTCCTTATGTTAAAGGTTTTGGCACGTTATTAATTAATTTCTTGTGAACGGTTGTTGTGACAGGGTTTAGGCTATATATAAGGCCTTTTCACATGGGTGCTACGCGCTCCCTATCAACAGACAGGCAAACAAGCGCTCCGCGAGGTAATCATGGCAACGGCTTCTGTGTGATTGGCGCGATCCCGTTAAACTGTCGCGGTCGTTCTCGCTGCCAAAGTTAATATGTCAAACTTTTCCCTACAGTTTATCAACAGAGACTGATCAGCTGTTTGAGCTTCCCGAAGAAGTGTTTCTTTAACAGTCAGGCCACCAGGTCTTACACTGGCAGCAACCTTTGCTGGTGTCTCTTATTCATTAAAAATGGTACAGTGGATTAGACCCTTGTCTTTGATTCCCATTGCAACACATCCATTAAATAACTTAATGTCATGGGTCCTGCTTTATCATCCATGTTAGAGCTGCCGCCAGTTTGATCGGGTGTCGGGGGTCTCAATATATTTTCCTGCTTTTTTGCCCTTTGCCAATCACATGCCTGTATAATGCATTTCTATACTAACAGGGTCATTGGAAGAATTAAAAGGGACATCTCGGAAATGACTGAGTTGACACCCCTATTTAAGATTACCACAGAATTTGATCAACACCTCGTCAGCAGAGTGATAAAAGCTGAATATGATATGGTTCATAAAGGAAAGATGTATTGCTGGGCTATTATATTGCATGAAGAGTCAACTCACAAACACAAAGCAAAACCTCTAAACAAATGTTCCCAAGGCCCTTTCTCTTTTGTAACCTTTACCAGTTCTCTTGTAGGAATTAACAGCTACAGTGTTTTTTGTAAATATATACAGGCATACTGTTGTAGTACAACCTCAGTTATTGTTCTTTTACATCTATATTAATGTACGATTTTCCCTTGTATTTTTTTCTGTTTTCTCAGGGATTGATCAGGCACTTCAGACCTGTGATGGAAAGCCGTATTTCTGAATACCAGAAGCAGCAGCAGCAGCAGAGCAGGGCTTAAATGGCTCCTTCCCTTCCTTGAACTAAACTTCTGCTTCACATGCCGTCTGACCCTCTGCTTGTGTCACTGACAAATTATTTAAAGCGATAATGTGCCCTCTTATCACCTCATCATCAAGTTTAGCATTGATGCCTCTGCCTTGTCTAGTGAAACTACAAATAAAATTCTATAAACCTTAAGTAAGACTTTTTTTTGTCTTTGTAATAATTAAATCATAGGCTGTTTTGTGTGTGTTTACATGTCCAAATTTGTTAATTTGTTCATATTTTAAAAAAAACTTATGGTTTCACTTTAATATAGTTGTTTTAATAATTTCCACTAAAAACTGAAGCTCTGCAGGTATTGTGCAAACAATTTTTCTTCTCCACAATTTATTTTTCACTGTTTAGGAAAATGAATATAACCATGCATGTATGTAACCATGTATATATTCAATACCAGAAACTTCAACAGTGCTAAGGGTAAACACTTGTGGAAAAATACAGTAACTAATACAAATATGCTACTGTATATTCCATTTGTTTTGTGACATGGAAGCAGTCTGTAGGCTGTGCCTATCTAGGTATTAAAAGACGTAAAACACAGTTTCACCTTTTAAAAATGGTGTGTGTGGAAGGTATTTGTCCTGGATGAAAGTTTAAATGGATTAAATGCCAATCTACAAACAATACATTAATTCGTTCGTAACTTCCAGAGAAAGCTGCAGTTCCATTATCTCGCGATATCTGATCTTCCTTTCCCAAATCACGTGATGTGGGGAGAATCCTCACCGCTGCTAGGTGGACGTTTCGCACGGTAAGACATGGATACCTTTTTGAATTGTTTAAAAAGACTTAACTCAAAATTAATGAAAGAGATGCAGCTTTAAAGCACGTATGTACAACATGGAATTAAATCACAAGGCAGCACAAACTAAAATACTGTAAAGATATGTGAACACAATCGTTTCGCTTGTAGTTGTAGCTGTGCATGACAACCAGTGCCCGTTGCCTCCATCCTTCTGTCAACTAGCTCAGGCCTGACGTTAGCAGTTTTGTTTTGTCTTTATTTCAAAATTAGTCTGGCCGAAATAAATTAATAAAAACGTTTTGTTTTTATTTTTGAATGTTTTCTTTGTATTCATTTAGCCGAAATAGCCCCATGTCTCGTACGCGGTTTAACTTCGCCTCGTCTGCCACTGCAGTCATCTCGGTATCGCTTTGCCCGCTAACACAACATCTGTGTGTCCCTCTGTTACAGCTCCATGTGGCCCGGCTAGTGTCTGAAAGCATCAGCATGGAGATGATGAAGATAGAGCAAGTCATTGTCGGGGGTGAGAAGAGATCCACCTCAGCGGAGATCAAGACTGAGCCCGCGGTCGTGCCTCTGCAGTCCTGTAAGAAAACATTTAAATGCATCACAGTCACATCAGACAAGCTGTAACGGCCTTTATCTATCCCCTACTTAGTTGTAACTAATTATGAGGCAATAAATAAAATGCACTGTTGTTAAACACCTTGTCATTGTGATGCAGATCAGCATGAGAGTCTGCAGTGTTTTCAGTGCTTCATCACTTTCTGCAACTCCAAAGCCAAGGAGAGACACATGCGGAAGAGTCACCGGGACCAATACAAACTGCAGCTGCAGGAGGTAACTTAGGGATATGCAGACTCAAAATGAAAGTCAGGTTTCTAGGAATCATACAAACTCAGCTTTTCATGTGTAAATGTGAATGGGTTTTTTTATTTATTAATCAGTAGATAGTTTTGTTGATTTATCATTTGGTGCATAAAATATATAAATTAGTGAAAATGCTTGTTTCAATTTCCAATAGAGCAAATTTTGACGTATTCAGTATCTTTTTTTTGTCATACCAACACTCTCAAAATTCAAATACTGTGTAATATCAGAAAGAAACTAAACACAGCAAATTTTCACATTTGAGATGCTATAATTTGTAAAGTTTCATAATGTTTTTCCTTAAATTACAAACAATTAATTGATTATCCATGTTGCAGATTAATTTGTTTCAGCTAATTACTAGAGCTGATTAATTGTTTCAGCTCTAGTAATTGTTTTTCTGTGAATTGCAACTGCAGTATGAAATGGGATGGGATTTTTTTGTGGTCAATATCAATATTTCAGAATTTCGGGAAAAAATACATAATAAATCCCTTCAGTTTGATTATGAAAGAATTGTGACCAAGCTATGTACGGTAATGGGACATTTTCTCTTTTGGACAAACTATGTGAGACAACACTATAAATACCCTCAAACAAATCTTTGGCATTTCTGTGTTGAAATGTCTTCTTCATTACTTTTACTGATATAAAGTAGCTGTGTTAAGCCATTGTTGGGCGCGTTGATGTACCAGTCAGGCTGTTGTAAGGGTAAAACATTTCTGCATCATTTAATTTTTTTGTACAAAATATCATTTGGTTTGTAAATAGCTGAGGGATAAAATGAGACAAAATTATTCATTTGACTATTGTAAACTTCTTTGCACTTTTTTCAGCAAACAAAAAAGCAGCAAATGAAGCCCTGAATTACGATTTCATATTTGTAACCAGTTTTCTGCTCATCTTTCTGCAGACTGATACAGTCTTCACTTGCTACAAGTGTGACAAGAGCTTCTCCTCCTCTGAGGAGCTCAGCCAACACCAGGCCACCCACAGCAGAGAGGAGAAGCCCTTCCGCTGTCCTTACTGCCGGAAAAACTTCTTTACCTTCACTGAGGTGAGACCACAGCATATGTAAACCTGTTTTTTGTGCTTGGACAATTATAAAATAATTGTTTATTATCTATGATCATAATAATGTCAAATGTCTTGCAGCTAAACAAACACAGACGACATGAGTGCATAGAACGACGGTGTCCCTGCAGGGACTGTGGCGCCTTGTTCCCCAGTCCGTCACGACTTCGTAACCATCGCATGGCAATGCACCCCCAGCACCCGGTAGTGGCTGATGACGTCAACACCTACCAATGCTGCAAATGTGGTCGTGGTTTTCAGACAGAAGAGGAGCTCCTGCAGCACCAGGAGAGATTTGCTAGTGAACTAAACTGTGACGTTAAGCCGCAAGGCAAAAAACGTGGCCGTAAACCCAAGAACGCCACTCAAGGAGGGATGATTGACAGCAAGAAGATCAAAGAAGAAGAGGGAGCAGAGGAATGCGAAGGATACAATGACTCAGAGGGATGTCCCTCCAATGAGCTGCAAACAGAGCTCAAGATTCCTTGTTCTGAAGCAGATTGTGACCTCGTATTTCCTTCTGTCGCAGCCCTGCGGGCACACAAGAGGGACAAGCATGGGCCTCCACCTCGAAAGGCTCACACATGCACAGAATGTGATGAAAGCTACTCTCGACCTGAGCAGCTCAAAGCACACATGGCCAGGGCTCATTGCTCTGGATACACCTGCCCTACCTGTGGAGAGAGCTTTGCACGGGAAAGACTCCTAAAGATCCACCAGGACACCCACACGGAAAAAGAGGAGGTAGCAGAAAAAAGATAATACACGGGGAAAAGAATTCAAGTTCATCCTACATCATTCAGTTAAATGATTGTCTTTCTCAGCATATTATGTTTAGTGTAGGTAGAATATTTATATGTAAATATTTTTAAAGCAAGATTATGCAACACAGTTCAATTACGAAGGCTGTTTCTGGAATGCTTGTTCCAATTGCTTTTAGAAAGCAATACCTGTGAATAAAATTCTGTACTGATCTGTAATTATGATGTATGCCCACTATAAGCTCATGTCTCAAGGCCCTTTTTGCTGTCTGTATTACCTCTATTGTACATGAAATGTTTTATATTCATTGTAGGTCACTACCTTATTCTCCCTCAAGTGTGGGAATTACACGGAGAATGTAAGACCTAAATGTAAGAAGATTCAACATCCGATAAATGGGCCAGTGTATAGGATTCTGTACTATTGGACATCAATAATGTGATTTCGGCGTTTTATTTTTCTCTTTCCAAAAATAAATAATTGTTGTATTAAAGAATACTTTTCTGTGGTTTCTTTGGCTGTCACTTTGTGTGTCTGTGTTGGGGGTGGGATGAAAGACAAAATGTAAAGCGCTTTGGCTGCAAAGTTTGAAAAGCTCTAAATAGTCTATTTACCTGTGCAACCAGTGGTGGGTGGAGTCTAGAGACTGTTCATGTAGATGTTAAAATGTTTTTTATGCCTGTTTCCGGCACTTGGTTTAAAATAAAACATAATTTAATAACCACATAATTTAATAAAACTTTCATAAAGAACAATATAATTTTTGCCAAGTCAGAATTACTACCATTTACTACTACAGTTATGAAATAGTCAATTGCAAGATGCATTTATGTCATTTATGAAGTTGTATCCTACTATCTCTGCTACAGTTGATATGTTTAGTCTATTAAGTATAGCTTAGTAGGACTAGTTTTTGGGTAACTAACAAACCTTACTCTAAATTGAAATGGCATTGTAGGCCGCTAACATTGGAATACTGTATGGATGCTAACCCACTAATTCTTTATTAGATGACAAACATGACTAAACATTTATTTCCAAGAATTATGTGAAGTTTTGGTCATATACTGTTTAAAGCTACAATTAGTTTTTTGGTCATGCAAAAAACAAAACTTGTGAACATGTTTATCAATTTATCAATCATAGATTTCAAATCATAGATTTATCAATGACGTCAATTACTAAGTGATTGTTCTCTGAACCATCCAGTGGTGTAAAGTAACTAAGTACTACTGTAGCCTACTTAAGTGCAATTTTGAGCTACTGTACTAATTTCCATTTTATGCTACTTTATATATAGTCCATTACATGTCTGAAGGAAATACTGTTTGTTTCTTTCACTCCACTACATTTACTTCATAGCTACTATTTACTTTGCAGTTCAATAGTTATGTATACAACATACAGTAATTCGGTTCTGCGATGGATTGGCGATCTGTCCAGGGTGTGCCCTGCCTTTCGCTCGCTGTCAGCTGGGATTGGCACCAGCCCCCGTGACCCTCTACGCAGGATAAGCGGTTGACAATGCATGGATCGACATAAAGTAATTTATAAAAATATTCTGCATTGTTATAGGTTTAAATAACAGTACATAAACAGTTATAAATAGCTATATTATAATAATACCAGGCCACCAACAGTGGCATTAAAATATTGTTACTTTTACTCTAGTAAATGATCTGAATGAGTCAGAGTCAGAATCAGGTTTATTACCAGGTACATTTTCAGATACAAGGAATTTGCCTATTGGTGCTTAACAGTACACATAAATATAGAAAAAGTTAAAAATAAAAAGAATATACAGGATAATTAACAAGGAAAGATTCACAACATGAGCAATGTAGAATTAGTGTAATAATAAACAATGAGTGTAGTACTTCTTCCATCACTGGCACTGTCATAATATGACTTTTGCATTCCACTAATTTCAAGTCATGCACAATAATGATTAAAACATGTACCTAAATACGTACCTGAGGAAAGTTAGTTTCTCTTTTCTTGTCATAAAAAATAAAATGTGACTTTTCCTTAAAATAATAGAAAGCTACACAAGCGACGTCGCCCAGTGTTCGTCGTAGGGGGCGTCCTCGGCTGTAGAAGTTCGTTTTCCCATGATGCACTTGTTGTTCTTTTCTATCTCGCGCCTTTGCCTCTGCGCAGTCCATCTTGCCTCTCATATCGCTGCTGTCACCCTCTGCCAGCGCGCCGTCCCTGTTGTTGTAGGAAATAATGGCGGCATCGGGAGGCGGATTATCATCTCCCGCGGCCGTCGCGGGCTTGAGCACCCAGGCGCCGGCCCGGTCTCGTTTCCCGGGTCGGCCGTGCTCAGCTCGCAGCAGGCTGCGGTCGGAAAAACGTACCAAACGCGGAAGGTTGGGCTTGGACGACGGGGATCTGGCTTCCGGAGGGCCGAGGCCCGTAAACATCGGCCTGGCGTTGAGCGAGGATCCGTCCCTGCTGCGCCTGCTCGGGGTGGCGGAGAAGCACAGGCGGCAGAGAGATGCGGGGTTCCACTCCAGCGACAGTGAGGAGGTGAATAAGCTAACCATAGCATGCCAGCTAGATGGGTAACAACACGCCTAATGGGACTCGTATAGCCAGTTCTTTTAAAAGAACGACATTTAAAACAATGTGTTTGTTACTTAGCAAAAAGTATTTAAGCTAACGTAGAGCTAGTTAGCTGTAACTTGCTTGCAAACACTAACCCAAAAACAGGCATTATAGCTAGCCGTCTGCCTGCAAAGTAACGTCATGCTTCAGATTGGTTGATGGGTGAGTATTTCCAGGCTGACTGCCTCTGCAGATATGAGTAGAAATTGCTATGTTAATACTGTAAGATGCAGACGCCATACATTCACAGGGATTGGTGTCCGTTCAGCTGAGTTTGTTTGCATGAAACGAACACTAGGCGGAAACTTTGGCGGTATGATAACAGTCGTGGATGCCTTTTGTTGTGGAAACCGGGAGATGCCTTTGTTTATCCGTCCCCTGACACGTTTTGTTGAGTTGAACTTCCCTCACTGTGTCTGGCATCGTAAGTAAAACGCAGCTGCTGCTGACTCGCACTCTCCACGTTGGAGCTATCAGCTGACTGCACGTTGTTTTGAACGTCACCATAACGTGGGATGCACATGAAAGGAAAACGTTATCTAGACGTTATAATTAAAAACACGAAGAGATGGCTGAATGTCTCTCTAAAACCTGATTTTGCATAGTGTTTACAAACATTCATCACTCTCATCATGCACGTGTCCCTTCAGTAATTGAAAGGGGTGTAAAGGTTATGCTAAAGAGGAGTCAGTGAGTGTGCTCTCTAATCGGGACAAGCTGGAGTCTGTTAAAATGAGACAAATATTATAGGACAAACAAGAGAGGACCTGAATCTGCCGCACTGTAAAGACACCTGTGCTTTAGGTGTCATTTACTTCTAAGTTGGGCTCATTTTAGCCTGAGTAAGGTAGGGTGGTGATAATGATATGATGCCAAATTGGATCTAATGATATTATTTAATCTCCTGAGCAGGGGCTTTAGTGTCTGACATCAGTCGGAATTTACTGATGCAATCCCTTTAGAGTAGATTGTAACAGAATCACATGCCCCAAGCTAAAGCTTGTGGGTGCTGCTGGAGTACCACACGTCACTTAGTGCCACACACTCATGTTTCTCTGCAGTGCTTTGGGATAGATATCATTAGGGGAGTTTCACCGCTGACAAATCTATAGAGTCGATATTTTGTGCATGGAGATGGATGTGAGTAATTGCAAGTCGGGTTGAAGTGTGCTTTTGATCTGCTGTAGTGTTCAATCTTTGCATCTGAGGTGGCTCAATGAGAGGATGCTGGAGGCAGACTGTGCTCCAAAGGATCTATTTAAACTTTTGTAGTGAGTTTGAGTCTATATTTCCAGTACTTGACTGCATTGGAATATCGTTCTTTGTATTCCACTGTACCCAGAGTGCTACACTCCTGACTTATTACAAAAAAATGTATATACATGTCACCAGAAATTAGACACGAATAGAGAGATTGTGCACAGGTGGAGAATCTGTAGTTATTTCTTAATGTTGACTCTTTAAATGCAAAACCTGCTTCATTTTGGTACCTCAGCACTATACTGATGCAACATGGGAGTAAGAGTGGAGAACAGTGTTGATTCTGAACCATATTCTCAGCAGGGTGAATACCTGAATATCAAATGATTAACTCAGAAGTGGGCGAGAAATTATTAAAAGTTTGAGTTGCATAATGCTGCGGTAGCTTGACTGAAATTTAAGATCATTTGCACAAACTTGTACTTTTACATGTTATTATGATATGTGACAATACTGGGCAGACCAAGTAGTATTTGGATATTTAAGATCTGCTACATGTTTGTAATTATATTCTGTTCATTTTCATGTCTGTTTTATATAAAAAGTATTTTCCTAATTGTCAGTTAGGCTTTAGGCTAGGACATGGCAATGGTGTGTGTTTTAGGTCTGGTGTGTATAGACCCACAGTTAGAGGTCGACCGATATGGTTTTTTTCAAGCCAATGCCGATACCGATCTTTTGAAATCCGGGTCGGCCGATGGCCGATTAATGCTGCCGATTTATTTTGGCCGATATTT
>JAPMOB010233654.1:0-15332 GCA_029875015.1 Lepomis gibbosus
GTGTGTGTGTGTGTGTGTGTGTGTGTGTGTGTGTGTGTGTGTGTGTGTGTGTGTGTGTGTGTGTGTGTGTGTGTTCTTTTTCACCCTGCTATGAATGTCCATTCGCACAACGAAAATGAAATTAGTAGATGAAACAAAAAAATATAACATACTTATGCACAGTGAAAATGATCATTTTGTAACTTACCTTCCTCGCAGGTGAAGATTAAAGTTTTAAAAATAGTTGAATGTACATATAATGTTACTGTTTAATGTTAAAATTACACTCAAAACTTGTGAAGACCAGCAAACACATCATTTGAACAGTCATACATTTCAAATTAGATGATGATACATCACTACATGACAACGTTACACTGACACACTGATGTCACACTTCACATGGTGACAATTTAAACAATTAGAACGAAACAACACCAATAGGTCCTTTACTAATGTACTAAATAAGGTAATAAATAAACATAAAAAACTGTGTGTATGCGTTTGTGTGTGTGTGTGTGTGTGTGTGTGTGTGTGTGTGTGTGTGTGTGTGTGTGCTTGCTCGTGTGTGTGAATTACATTTTGATGTGCCTCGTTTTGCGGCTGCTGACAAAATCCCTTGACAGGCGAGTCAGATGGAAGGCATTACAAAACTCTGATATCATGTCACACACACACACACACACACCAATGACTTTTATTCAAATCCATCAAACAGCTGATCAGCACGACAGAACAAACTTCCCTGCTGGGATTAAAACAGCTGACAGTAGCATGTCTGCGCGTGTGGGTTAATAAAACAGGATGCTATTAAAGTACCTTTCCACTGGTGTGACTGTAAAAAAAAAAAGCTTTTGATTTCCTGCTTCATCAACAACAGAGTTGTTGAGACTACAATAGTATGTGGTCAGGTTCCTCCAGATTTGTTATCCATCAAGATCCCAAAGTTTTTAGCACCTTACGAATTTATAATAATCCAAGAGTTTGACATAACTTTTCTTAATCCAGAAGATTTGTCATGGCATGTCCTAAACCGCTTGTAATCTTTTCATTTGTTGCAGTGCCGCCAAATGGCTCTCCGCAAATTTATTTTTTATTTTTCCCAAATGTGTTTAAATTGGATCCAAATCTCAACTTCCTGAATCTGGTATCCCTAAATGTAGGGGAGAGCGGGGGATGTTGTTGACACTTTTCACCTTGTCTAATATTTACTGAGCAGTGTACATCGCAATGGTACAAATGTCATACCAAATGAAAGAATGGCCAGACTTTTTCTATTCATTACATCTTCATATCTCATCTCATTATGGAGTTGTAGACTGTTCAATAGAGTGTGCACTTGTGACAATTTGCCCCATTGGCTAGATTATCAAACACTTAGAAACTTGTGAATGTTGATTTCAATTTCAAATCGTAACCAGAACTATAAATAAAATCAATCAACAATCAAGCCAAGAGAATTTGAAAAGTAAATAATTTAATTCAAAACACAAATGTTGGCAGAACACACATTAAGTGGCGCAACCTCTTTCTTTCAACTTTAAAATCAAACGTTCTCTGGAGTGCAGATAGATCTATGGGAATTGAATGTAATGCTATAGACAACTTTCTTAAATGTGTAACTTCTTAACTAAACATTAGTGGTGTTTAAACACACTAATGCAACTAATTTTGCATTTCTGTACAACATACTATCTGACTAATCAGACATGTGTTTAGAGTCACAGTTCTGGCACACAGAAATTGCCTGGCCTGAGGTGCAAACATCGCAGGCCCTTTTGTTGCATTTCACACACCTACTGTATGTAAATGGCTCCACATAGATGAGGCCAAAAGAGATGTCAGCAGCTTACGTCAAAATCCTTAGCTGTACTTCTGATTTTTTTATTCTTCAACTTCACCTGTCTGACTGCCTTTGACATTATGTCAGGTGGTGTGCTGCCATTCTGTCTTCTGTTGATAATTTCTTTCCTTCCTTCAAAAACACATTCCTGCATACAATTACAAATAAATCACAACCATATTATCTACTTTCCTTGTTGCCTAACTACACTACATGCCCACGGAAGAAGACTATAAATACCCTGTCATGAATTCAGTCTTGTCCAGGCATATGGCTGCTTCTGTAAACAGTGTATAATGTTCTATTTTCAGAATCTTTTAATACTGATGTCAGAGGTAATTACACAATTTCACATATTTTATTGAGCATGTTCTACATGTTTATTTGTACAGGAGCAACTAATCACATGTGACGACTTGTCCCAAACTGACATGTGTGCTAATGTTTGCTAAAGTTAGCTTAATCTAGCATATTAATCTAGATATTAAAAGACACATTATTGTCTCCTCTACTTTGTGCAAAGTTATTGTTTTCAACATTCATACCTAATAAGGTTGGAAAATATAAAATGTAAAGTGCAAAAAAAATAATAAAATTGTGCTCACCTCAGGTTACAGTGACCGTGACAACATGTAAACAGGAAGTACATAGAAAACAAAGTAAGACAAAATGATTTGATTTTTGACATAGTGTTGGAGTTATGAGCAGTGTGACAACTTACACATGAGACAACTTACCCCGCTCTCCCCTACTTCTTAAATCCAAATCCAAAAGTTTAATATTAAAATACATATTCATCAAATGGTTTATTCAATAAATAAAAGACTAAACCATGTGAAATAATAACAATACAAGTGGTAGTAGATCAACACTCCTGGTATTGAATTTGAAATTTGGAAACATCAGCCTTCGGTGACTCCTAGTGGTGGAATCAAAAAAGGCACTTAGGAAGCCAAGATTTTGTCATTTTTCTACAAACAAAAAATACATTTCAAAGATGACATAATCACACATAAATTCTAGCAGATGGTAGTTTTTAGCAGTGTGAATCCTAAGTCCTGCAAACTCCAAACTCAAGCATGCAGGAAGAAAGCTTATAGATGGTTTCCCTAGTAGTTAGGATGTTATTCATACAAATATTTAAAAAGTTATAGAAGTATATAGGAACCATTTAAAGTGATCAAAAAAAACGTATCTCAAAATATATGTTTTCTGAATCATTGTTCTCTGGAGGTTTCTTGTAGTAACATAAATGTCAGAATTCCAGAAAATAACATACAAGAAAATAGATGACCATTAAGAATAATCACACTAATGACTGAAAATGTAATTGTTTTGCAACATGTTCTCACTCCCAACTCATTAAATACGGCAGCTTGGGTCAGTGACCCTACGCTTCATGCTGTGACACTGCAGGCACCCCTGTAGCGTCAGTGAGAACTGACTGAATTTGATGAATTTTCTGATTATCGGACCAGAAAAACAGTAAACGCCACGGGAGCAGTGTTTCCAATAACCGTATACAACTTCACAGATTTTTTTATTACACATATTTGATGCAGTTCCCCTCTGATGTCCTCCTGCTGCTTTAGCAGCAAGTAAATGTAAGCTGTCTGTCCATCAAGAAAGTCCATAAATCACAGAGAGCTGAGGCACAGGGAGGGACATGTTTGTGTGTCCTCCGTCCACGAGCATAAGTTTTGCTAGTTGTTGTGGCTTCTTCTTCTTCTTTCGCACTTTAAGTTGACGCCTTTTGTACCTCCGCTTGCACAGCACACGTCAGGTGATGTCATTTACACACTGCTAGAAGAATGTGGCCTGCGATCACTCACACTACATTCAAATGTGGTCTGGGCTATCGAATCTCTATCGCTATCAAATGTGTCCTCAGCGCATCTTGGATGCATTCACACCTGTATTGGAACCCCCACAAGACGCATGTTAATGCCAGGTGTAAACAGGGCCTGACTGTCTGTGTGTGTGTGTTTGTGTGTGTGTGTGTGTGTGTGTGTGTACGCGCACGCGTTTACATTTCATTGCCTTGTGAGGGCCAGTTGGAGTTCTAGAGGACACTTTTGGACAGTGAGGACATTTAAGGGTGAAGACTTGGTTTTAGGTTTGAGGTTAAAGTTAGCTTCAGATTAGGATAAGGGCACACTGGGTCCTCACAAGTACAAAAATACAAGTGCGTGTGGGGGGTTAATGGTAGATCTCCACAGTGTGTTCTCTCTGATTGCTGCTATCAGCAAGTGAAGTGGAGAGATAAGAAACACACACTCACACACTCCCCTCTTCACATTTATTTCTTCACTCTCTCTTCCAGTTTATTTGCTTTGCTCCACACTTCTCTGATCTGCGGCAGACGGAGATGGACTTAGTGCACAGTCTGACATTTTGGGCTTTTGACGTCTTTGTTCTCTCCCTCTGGGTTCATTAGTGGTGACGATAGTTGAGCACTGAAGCATGTGAACATGAGGATGTCGCTAAAGTCACAAGAGGATGTGGAAACGTGGGATAAAACCGTTTAACGTTCCTCCTTTTTATTCAATCCCCTTTAATCCCATTAAATCTGCTCCAATCTCCTGCTGCTCCTCTTCTGTTCAGACTTCACAACCTCCTGCCAGTGGCTCCTTAAATCTGCTTAGATCCATTTAAACTCCTCTCGACAAAAGGAACATTCAGGAAGCAGGAGCCTCTATGCAGGTTTAAATCATTTCTTCTAAAGCACAAATGGAGGAATGAGAAAGCGGAGATCAGCTGTGTGGACCGCAGAGGGACAAGCAGCTCTGACAGGATATAAGAGGTTAAATCACATTTTCCAGTTATTCGTTATGGAAGTTATCTGTCCAATCAGAACACTCACTTTTAAGCTGTTCAATTGTTCTATGGGATTGGCTGGATAACAAAGGAGAGATTACAGCCTGATTACTGTGGGATTATAACAAGAAACTCACCAGTCGTTCTTGACAAAAGCCCAGATATGCCTCCAGTTGTCCTGCTCTTCTTCTCCTCTTCCTCACATTCCTTGTATTTCACCCTTACATGAACTTGAGGCTAACCAGTGGGGTGGGGGTGGGCGTTTAGCTGCATGTCATCATGCCCTCGCTGGCTGTGGAAGTGTTGTGATGATGAGTAAACTTTTCCGGTGCGACGTCAGCAGTGACTGAGTTATCTTACATTAATGTTTGGTTTGACTTGCTCTCTGTTAAGGCGAGGCAAGTTTATTTGTACAGCACATTTCAACAACAAAGCAATTCGAAGTGCTTTACATAACACATAAACATCACAGGGAAAAACACTTCAAAATATATTTTTATAAAATATATTTTTAGAAAATAAAAACAGGATGAAATGCATTTTAAAGAGTTAAAGGGGAAATAGACACGGGACAGTAAAGGTCACAGTGCAGTGCACGACATTAATCCACAACCTTACATTTGATCTAATTAAAGGCAGTGATAAAAAGAAATTTCTTAAATCTTGATTTAAAAGAAGATCAGAAATGTATTTTGGCCCTAAACCATTCAGTGCTTTATAAACCAACAGCAGGATTTTGAAATCAATTCTTTGACATACAGGAAGCCAGTGTAAAGACCTCTATATACCTATAGTCTTAGTGAGGGCTCGAGCAGCTGCGTTCTGAATGAGCTGCAGCTTTCTGATCATTTTTTAGGGAGCCCTGTAAGGACACAGTTACAGTAGATGAGATGATAAATGCATGGATAAGGTTTTCCAGGTCCTGCTGAGACATAAGTCCTTTAATCCTTGAGATATTCTTCAGGTGATAGTGGGCTGACTTGTCTTAATGTGGCTGCTTAAATTCAGGTCTGAGTCCATGACTACACCAAGATTTCTGGCTTGGTTTGTGGTCCTCAACATTACAGCTTGAAGCTTAGCACTGACTTTCAATCGTTCTTCCTTGGCTCCAAAAACAATAACTTCATTTTTATCTTGGTTTAATTGAAGAAAATTCTGGTGCATCCAATCGTTGACCTGCTCAATACAGTCACAATACAGATATATAACTACTCGGGCAGGTGGCAAATATTATAAAGCCAGAAAATTGTTTCTACCTACATTTAGGGGCGGCTATGGCTCAGGAGAGCAGGTTGCTTATTAATGTAAAGATCAGTAGTTCAATCCCCAGCTCCTGGTGAAGTGTCCTTGGGCAAGACACTGAACTCCAAACTGCCCCTGGCGGCTGTTCCACCTGAATGTGTGAGAATGTTAGTTTCTGTTTGAGCACAGGCTCAGATTGGCGAATGCAGATGTAGTGTAAAACCACTGTGAGTGGTCACGAATGGAAAGGCGCTTTACAAAGACAGAGAATTTACAGTTAATCGTTTTTCTATTATTACTATTATTGGTTATGTTTTATTATAGAGAAATGGTTTCTATCCTAAATCTTTTCTTAATTTACTCTTATATTAATCTGTCCACATATGAAGGGTTTAGGTCAGAGCTGCATCCCTTTGCTCTGGCCCAGACGCCTGAAGCTGCCCTAGGTATCAGGTCTCTGGACCAGCTGATTTTGTCTTGTACTGCTTCTGTGTTATTCTCTTTTATTCATAATTTCTTCAAAGACAACGGTTTGTTGTAACTCAATTATTTGCTCAATCCCTCACCAGCAATATAAATTCCCAGGTTCCTCGGTGGTGGACTGAGTGGGTAAAATGCTATTTACTGGAGCAGGAGGGAGGGAAGAGACTGCAGCTTGCTCTGGTGCTCAAGCTTTCATTACTTTCTTGTTCTTTGTGCTTCAGCTTAATTTAGTCTTCTTCAATTTCCCGAGTTCCTTTTTTTGTTGTTGTTGTTGTTGCCAGTTTTACTCATCTTTTTGTTGAAAAATGCCACTTGTTTGCACCTGCTTTTTCCCACATCCCTTTTCAAGTTTGCTGGTGACTTTTTCTGTCTTTTGAATGGGATGGTGGCACATGGTTTGATTTAAATAACAGTTTGAATCCCAGGTCAAATGATCTGTCAAAAATATGTGTAGCAGAACCTTTCTTCTTTCCTACCTCATTTATCTCATTACCCCTCAGATTTATCTGGTAATGTTTCATGAGACAATCTGGGAACCAGTGGGGGGAAAAAACTACCTAACTGTAAAAGTAAAGTTAAAGTAAAAATGTTGTTATGGTTTCTACACTCGGATTAAGCCGTCTGATCATCTGACTGCTGTTTCCTGACCTGTCAGATTTCGTTTTGACTTTAAATTCCACATTATTGTTATTCTGCCATTTAATTTTAGAGCTGTAGCAGCTGACAGACTGCAAACAACAGCTGATGTGTTTGTTTAAGATAAGAGAGCAGCTGATAATCAATAACAACCTCATCAATAAACTCAGGAGATAAGAGACAGGGAACACTCCCAGTGGAAATACCAACAGATAAGAGAGAGCGAGAGAGAAAGAGGGAGAGAGAGAGACTTTTAAGGAAATAAAGACTGAAAACAAAAAAATACTTGTTCATGTAAGCATATTTTTTATATCCAAAAGTTTACCATCACAGGAATTCCAGTGTCATATTTGTTTTAATGATGTTAATACTGGTCATGTGTGTTTCCACTGACAGTCGTTTCTGTTTCTCACAACACAAAAACTATTTCATAAACACATAATCAATACATGGTTGTAAGTACAAAATGTCACACCAGCTCACAGTTTGTGCAAACAGACAGAAGACACAAAGTTAAAAACAAGAAACTGCATCTTCTTTTACAAAGAAAAGAAAAAAAAAATCACATTTAACTCGACATCCTAAAAACACCATACTTTCATAAAAATCTTATATACAGCTTCCTTCACATATTTTGTTCTTCAAGACATCACAGACACACAGAAGACCTTCCACTGGAAGGAAACGTTTTAAGAGGAGTTTGGACGAGACAAACTTCAGTAGCTGCTGTCAAACGGCTGATTCACTTTCACTGTCTTCAAAGAGACTGAGCATGCGTTTATGTGTATAGCTGGCCAGTTCTAACATGGCAGAACCACATAAATACAATGCTGTAATCATTGTTATATTTTGTGTCTGTTGCCTTTCACATTTTTTATTATAATTAAATTCTTGGAACAGGAGGAATTAGATTGGGGGAAAGTGGAATTAATTCAGAAGCACTGGCTGAATTGTTTTCCTTGCTTGTTGAAACTTATTGGTCAACTTGACTTACTAATTCTTGAATGTTAAAGTTGGTTCAGTGGTATGGTAAGTCCGTTACAAAGGAAGTCCTCAAAAAGATCTCCACACATTTCATAGGCACGTCCTTCAAAAATAGGATGCAGCTCAGTGTAATGGAGAAGACCTCCTGTCCACAAGGTCCCCATAAACCATAAACACTTCTAAAAGGAACAACTCCTGATTTCCCCGTTTTCAAACATTTTCCTCCTTCACTAGTGTGTTACTACAGCGTGCTTCGCCTGTATCATTTGGACAAAATAAAATAAATACTTTCTAAAAGCTTATGAAGGTCTGAATGAGTTTGGAAACTGATCTTTAGTTCTGAAAAAGCAGCCCACAGCTCATGAGTCCTGGTGTGTTTTTTTTAAACCATCAGAGGAGGAGAAGCAGGGGAAGAAGCAGCGTCAGGTGATGCAGGAAGCAGCTAGTCCGAACCGTCCTGACAGCTGATGAACTATACCAACGCACCTCTTCAGAGTCATCTGGGAAGCAGAGAGAGACAGAAAACTAATGAGGAACAGGATTCATCATGCAGCGCAGAACTCAGGGTTTAATTATTTATTGCAAGATCCTCATTTCATCACCTTTTTGTGATATTGTGTGTCTTAATGTACCCTGTGGTTATTGCTTTTACAGTGCTTTTACAGTATTTAGTACAGGTTATACATGGTTTTCAATATGCAGGAAAAGGGATACATTTGCACATGAACTGGAGGACACAAAGAAATCATAGATTCTTCAACACACAAAAAAAACCCTAACTATGAAACCATACCAATCTAGCAAATAATACATTGTGAAAAATATAAAATCTCTAACTAATGCACTGACCCTACTTAAAATTTAGACTTAATTATTGACATATTCGGATCCTATATGATAGATAATGTGTTTGTTGTGTTTCCCCATGAAAATATTTTTTAACTATTTAAAGTACTATTTAATAAGTGTTATTATAACACTAACTTATCCACAAAGAATTAAGCGTATTTTATACTCCTGCGTTGGTCTATGTGCGTAGGCTACGGCGTCGTTGGCGTTAGCATTCCAGTGTCCATTGTGTTGACTTTTGCCGACCGAGCAGGCTAAATTCCGGTATAGGCAACCACTAACGTGAATGGGGGTAAAATTGTATACAGTGCAGCTGTTATAGACTTTTCAAATGTTATCGACCGAATGGATCACATTCTGATCATTTCTCTCGGGTTGTGACGGTCAAATATATTGATCCACCGTGTTACAGCCTCTGGTTTGGCTGCTAGTAGAAGTTACTTGAAAATGAAGGTCTGTTATCCTGTTCATATTGTCATTTATCAGGCACGTCATATGCAGCACCTCTTTTCAGGTAGAACCCGTTTGCCATAGAACCCACTCTGGACACTGTGGGAGAACTCTGTGTCATTACTGTGGGGTGTTTGTGAGGAGCTGAAGGCTGTGAGAATGTTTTGCATTTTGGAATAAAAGCCTTGAACTGTAAATGAGTAGGCGGGGCTTGTGATCATTCAATGGTGCGTTTACACTCAGTGGGAGTTTACTTTGGTGGATGAAAAAGTGTGAACGACGGACTGTCTGACTGTCGGGCGCTGACGACTCGTCCACACCTTTGCTGTTCATTCAACTAAATCACACCACAGCTGGTGAATGGACAGCATGGAAAACTACTGACTGAAGTCCCAGCTGTTTGATTGTCATAGAAACATACTGAAAAATGGATGCGTATGTGGTGTGTGCATCTTACCACAGTCTTTATGGAAGACGTGGGGGAAGCAGTGCAGGACGCCGTAACCACAGCGACAGTAGGAGCATCCTTTCTGAACCCACTCACCGTGAGGAATCAAACCACAGCTCCTGCAGAAAGACAGAAAAAGTAGGAGTTACCGAACTGTGGGAACAATAACTGACACTCCTAAACACTGACGGTTTGTAGGAGTGGTTAAAGAATGTGATGATTTGTAGAAAATGTGCATCGTTGCAAAGTGTAACTGCAGCGCAGTGAGCAGTGGTGTTGCCGTTACCTGATGCGTTGGTCGTACTCGCAGCTCCGCCCTGTGAAGAAGGGAGGGCAGGCGCAGAAGCTGCCCAGGATACAGGTTCCTCCGTTCTTACAGCAGCTACGACTCTGCTCGGCAGCTACAAGAAAAAAAAGACATTAGAGTCGCAACCAGCAAAACCTCTAACACGTGATCTCAATCAATTTCCTTCAAGCAGACCACTTAACTGTACTTAAACAACAACATCCGTTACATTCACACAGCTTAAAGACGTTCCTGTGAGACTGATTGTTGGAGGTAAAAACTGGTCACTTAATTCCAGACCAGTGTCAGACTGGACATCAATAGATTCCTATAATAGAATACAATCAACCAATAGCATAAAAAGGTATATGTTTTATTTAGCTAATTAAATATTAATATAAGCTATGTGGGAATTAATTTGTTGATCAGGTCCTCTGTTTCTTTTCAGAGCAGGTTTTGGGACCCTGGCTGACGAGCTGAAGGCCGCTGCAAGGCCCTCAGACCTCCAGCTGAGCCTCTCTCTCTGCCTGTATCTGTGAGATAAACCAGATTCTACATCTGGCAGCACATTCCTGCCGTCCTCTGCTTCCCATCAGCATGCAAACGCTGAGAGTCAGAACAAACATCTGAAAATAACAGAACCACACTAAAACCAACTGACGACTGCCTGGAACATCCAAAGACTCTTCGTCTTGTCTGTCATCACTTTTCATGGTCGTTTCATTGACGTTTTTTTTGTTTTAGAGACGGGAAACACGTTTAATTTGAAACTTTTGAAGCTGATACAAAGACTTTGGATCAAATTTAATTCAATCAAATTTTTCAAAAAGCAGTGATTTGGATTTTATCCTCTTGATTTCTCTATTTAACAAGTTTAATATGAATCACATGTTGCAGTTTTTCAGGAAAAACTAAGGTTGGTTTAATTTTTTGATTTCTCTCCTATAAAATGTGTTCTTAGTTTCTTTGAAAACAAATATTGTAATATTGTATTTATATAAAACCACAACATATATCTATTTTAAAAGTGTGTTTCCTTCCTTTAAATATTCTATACTTCAAAAGTTGTTTTTGTTATTTAGACCCTAAAATCTTGTTTCTTCATAAGAGGGCAAAGCTGCCAGTGCAGTGGAAATATTTGGACGCATCTAAAACTCATCAACTCATTATATGGTATTTTTCTAAATTCTAATTTCATTTTTATTCATTCTCATGTAATACTTGCATCATGAGTTCAAATATCCCCCACATCCAAGAAAATTGTGAAAACTGTATATTCATTTGCATGTTTTGCCATATGTCACTCATTCATGTTCTGTTATATTCTTTTGTCCCTTATCCATTTTAAAACTGCTGTACGGCCCAGTTTCTCTGCTCAACCAGGAATGAATTCAAATGGATACTCAGACACTTATTTATGTATTTCTTCTTTTCTTTCTTGGTTAACAACTTGTCAAATGTTTAGAAACTCATTTTCAGGGAAACCCACTTACTTCCTCATAACTAACTATAAGCAACAACATTGAAATATCATTTACAGCATTATGCATGTTGTTAGGGCTCAGTTAAAGAAAACCAGTGATAAGTATACAAACCATCTGTGTCTGTCTCTTTTGGGTAAAGTGGGAAATTCTTTTCTTGGTTGCTTTTGGGGCCTTACTGCCTCCGTCTGTGCTTACAGTGTGTTAGTGTCAACTTACTGCCTGTGAGGCCGATGAAGGGCAGGACAGCGCTGGCGTCGCGGTGTTTATGGTCCCTGCTGTTTGGTGAGCTCACTTGGGCAAACTGTCCAAGGAAGTCCTGGGAGGGCTGCTGGGATTTTTCAACCAAAGAGGGGGATGAGGATGATGAGGATGAAGATAAGTTCTGGCTTCTGTTGCACTCTGCTCCCTCACAGCCTGAGAAAAAAAGGCAACAGAGTCAGATTTTATCCAGGAAACAATCACCTTGTGATGACACATCTCCCTCAAAGTGACTCTAAAGGAGACCTGCAGGTTGTACCACTAACATCTACATTAAGTCAGTGGACTGTAGAAAACAGCAGCAAGTGAGAGCAGTGTAAATAAAAATCAGTTGTCCTGGCTGGCAAAGTGACTCCATTCTCTCTTTCTCTTGGCTAGATCTCATGCTGTAATGTTTTAGAAACTCGGCTGATCTTTTTTTAAATCCATTTCCATTGCTGTACAGCATGTAAATCAATGAGCAGACATTTGCTTGGACTGTGTAATCCATCAGAGTGAGCATCAAGTTTATTAGCTGTCAAAGTTACATTATTATTGTGAGCAGTGCAAATCAATCTGCACCACCATGCAAAACGTAGCCCTCACACAACACCTCAAGTTTCAACAGTGTTCGCTGCTTTCCATGTTGTATGGAAATAAATCAAATGAATGGCTGCCTCAATTGAGATTAAAAGAATGTCTAGAAATCTGTAGCTACAGGCCTAGGTGAAAAAAAAGAGTCAGCAAGGAATATTAAGTACATGTGATCTGAAGCAAATATTGATTCTGCAGACTTCGCTTTGTTCCTGTACATGAAATTAAGGAGCAGAGAAGTGTGTGTGGAGGAGTTTGTTAACAGACCTGTGGCAGGCAGAGCAGCCCCGGGGTGAAGACAGACCGCCGCACAGAACACCATGCTGAAAATATCCAAACAAACAAAACAGATTAGGCTCCAAATAAAAAAACAACAACAATATTCCTTCTAAAATATTCAGTGCAGAGACGCAGCTTCATTCCGTTTCCAGACTCACCTGAGTACCAGCGTCCGGCTCATTTTAGAGATTCAAACAGTCTTTTTCTTCACGGTCTCAACTCACAGTCAAATATTTAAATAGCTCAAATAAAACGCCTGTGTTTTCTGTTTCCAAAAGTCAGGAGAAGGTAAGAGTGTCCAGGAATAAAAGCGAGTTGTCTCTGCTGCTTCTTGAACAGCCACCGCCTCGAAAACACGCCAACACTTCTTCAAGGTTAGAAACACGCGACTGGCCTGTCCTGCAGAGAGTCCGGGTCCTCCACTGCCTCTTTCTGTCTCCAGGTGACTCTCATCTAAGGGAGGTGGACCTCGGAAGCCCCGCCCCCTCTCTCTGTCCGTCTGTCGGAGGTGTTCCGTTGGAATCAACAATAATAAACGGAAACTACTTTAGCCTTTCATTCAGTGTAATGTAGGCTATTGTCGTTTTCCTATAAAAAACGTATCTACAAAGCTTCTCATGAGACAAGATGGTGAAAGTTCATTTTTCAGATAATGGTTTGTTTTGCCTCAGACGTAAGATCATTCTCTCAGCCATAAAGGAAACCCTAATGCTTTGGTTTATCTAAGGTGGAGGTCGTTTTCACCATAGCTCAGCCTTCTTGTAGAACTCTTCACTTCTTTATTTCCAAACAAAGACTGAAAGTGAAGAGGCACTTTGTAAAAAGAAAGCAGGAGCGTAATAAAGTTAAGCCAAAATGAACAATTACTGAAAACTCTAATAAAATGGATTTTCTATTAGATTTACATTCTGGGACTTTTCTTCAAAGTTGTAGGCTATTCTGTCTCTCTCTCTCTCTCTCTCTCTCTCTCTCTCACCTTCCACCCCATCCCCCTCCCCCCATCTCTCTTCACACACATGTATGTGAAGCTGGCCCATCCAGCTCTGCCTTCACATGTTAATGACTGCTGCTAAATGGAAACCCACCTTTAAGGAACAAGTCCCTCCTTTCCCACTGCAGACAACATGGAAGCTTTACTTTTTACTATTCCCTTCCGCATACAGGCCAACTTCCATCCCATTTATTTTAAAGTATGTAACATCATAATGCGACTAAGCCTTGCCCCTTACCTCTCCCTCCTGTACAGTCGAGGCAGTTAAAATGTACATGTTGGGAGTACTTTTAAGGCTGATTTCAGTATTTTAGGCTCAGAATATTTGAATTGAACTACTTTAGTGCCAACTAGATAAGTTGTTAACTAGATAAGGTGAATAAATGTATCGATGAAGGATTTATAACTTCTCCACCAGAGAATTGTCCTCCTTGAAAGGGATTTGAAACAGCAATTCGATTGTTGGGAATTAAATTTATGTAATGTTTTAAATGTTTTATTTCTAGATCTTTCTTGGAATGTACCCTGGTACTGATTAAAAAAAATAAAGTTATTTTAGTGTAACCAGCGCACTGACTGTGACTTTGCTTGTCATAACAAAAGATAAGAAACGGTATTATTAACCTGTCCGTTAGGATTAGAACATAATAAATAGAAGGTATTAAAAGCTAATAAAAGGTATTTCGAAAAATCATACGGAAACCATGGCGCATACGCGTGCTTTGCTCATTAAATGTCTATATCTTTCTTCATTTATTGAGGGCCGGGATCATTACCAGGTTTTGTATCTTGGAGATGGATGGGTTACAGTGTGGTTTGGAATTTTTAAATGAATTTTATGCATTTTTCTAGTCTTCCTTACTTTCAATTGTTTTCATTTTTTTAAATGTAATAATCCACTAATCTCCAAACAAGTCAGTAAATGGCCAGGAAGTTTGTTCATGTGGAGCTGCAGGTTCAGGTTAAGGATGGATCAGTGAGCAAAAATGAACATTTCTCAGCCAATTACTTATCTGTTATTTCCTCTTTTTTTGCTGTTCATCCTTATCCTTCAACTATGGGTTTTAGAGTAAAACCAGAAGTAAAACCATCCCCCCCCTGCTTTGACCACAGAGGGACAATCAAGTGGAAATGGGTATTTTGTAATCTGTGCAGCATCACAATGCAGTCTGATCTCATGCTAATACACAGCAGGAGAGTCAGCAGCAGGAGGGAAAACCTGATCTGAACACAACAGGCAATCTGCATGTGAAAGCTCTCAGACAGCTGCAGGTCAGAGGGGAACAGGAAGACACAGATATATGAAAGAAAGCTAAACTTTATTTATCATTATGATGATGCAAAGATGCAGTGGCCACTGAAGCACACACCTTCAGTCAGTCTTTGTATTTGGCGATTCTGATCCAGCACTAGGGACCTGTTTTAGATCATTTACCCCAAAACTGCCCATAAGCAAACATCTGCTAACACCCACGGGTTGGTATCTCTAGTATTGGTGGATAAATAATCATTTGTAGTTGTGTGGTGTTGTAAGTTTGAAATGTCTTTTGCATTCAGTGTTTAACTCAATAAAAGAAGACTAGAAACTCCAAATAGCTTGCTAGCTCTCTCTCTCAAATTCAAATTCAAATCAGCTTTATTTGCATAAATGTATAATTCAATTCAATTCAATTCAATTTTATTTATATAGCGCCAAATCACAACAACAGTTATCTCACAGCGCTTTTCAT